>CAHIKZ030000470.1:1575000-1672500 GCA_903632075.3 Acanthosepion pharaonis | reverse complement strand
TTACAGAAAATAGGAAGATCAGATAGGAGTGACAGAAGAAAGGATGAGGGTAGTAGATAGATTAAGGCAACTGGAGATGTCGATTGACATTACACTTGAATAGCTGGAGATTATAACTCTCAGGGAAACAGGAGAAGGGAAGAGAGTTCCACAGGCGAGAGGTGCGAGACATGAAGCTATTAGAGTAGAAGAGACGGCTACATTTAGGAGTTTCGACAGTGAAGGGGTGAGAGCGTGATGCCAGCCTCGTAGGGCGCTTGAACTCATGAAGTTTGGGAACCAGCGAATGCAGTTCCTCGGAGCAATTTCCATGAAAGTATTTGTAGAACAGACAGAGGGAGGCGACGGTGCGTCTGTGAGAAAGTGACTGTAGACGAGACGCCAGGGCAGGGCCAACCATATTGCATATCCGCTTCTGGAGCCTATCAAGAACCCCGAGGCAAACAGAAGGGGCGCCAGACCATATATCGCAGCAATACTCCATGCAAGGACGAATTGTGGATTTGTATATCTGGAGGATCGACTCAGGGGAGAAAAACTTCCTAGCACGGCTCAGGGAGCCAACTTTCCTCGCAGTGGACGAGGCAATTGACTCATTTTATTCGTCAATATTAACGGATAGATGTTGCATGTTAGTATTTTTATTTTTATTGTTTCTATTAACATTGGACTACATTTTAAATCTTAAGATATCCGTGCCCCTTTAAGTCGGATATAAGCTATGACCCTCCGCGTATTCATTTTTATTTATTATCACTGAAAGTTATCTGGCAAAGTTGTGGAGTGATTCCCTCTACTCTCTTTCCCAGTTTAAAATTCATATTTCTTTGCCTTAATCTGGTTTCCTGCCAAGTCTACATGTTTAAGTCTGCCCTGTTATTTCTCCCAATACCCGTAATGACAGAAGATGGATTCTTTCCTTCCCGAAGGTAATTTCTACGGAAGAGAGTTCAACAAACAAGGACGGAAATTGAAATCGTATCGCCCATTCTACTAACCGTGCGAATATCCGTTACACCTCCTGCACATCCGTTTGCTTTAATTTTCATTTTTGTATTTGTTTCTATTTTTTTTTTTTTTCGACTTTTCAATAACTGTATGCATGAAATATGATCTTAAACATTCGCGCGAATTACTTTTCATCGATTCATTGTGTATTGATCAGATATTTAACAGTAATTATCGTTCGACTTAATTTTCCTCTCATTGACCATTTCCTCATTATTTTTTGCCCGATTTTGGGTATTTACATCCTAAGAGATTAATCCCGCACTAATTGGCATACTATCATTTCAGCCGTGTCACGTTTCCGGTGTCATTACTGAATTATATTCAAGAAAATCATTTCTCTATTTTAATGTGTCTATTCCGCTACTAACATCAATAAATTGCTATTCGTTTAGGATAGGATTTTTCGAGGAAGCTAATTACAATTATTAAATCTAATTGGAAGAGGAGAAAAATTTCGATGGAATATTTTGAGAATTTGCCAATATCAGTTCCGCTATGAGTGAGTTTTTTTTTTTTTTTGCACCGATTATAGACATGTTATATTATTTACAGACTATTTGCTGATGAACTTTGGGACACTAGAGTTAGCTTTTATTAAGCAAATACCTTAAAGTACATCATTGTATATATATTAATACAGCAAATTGTTGTGTGGGTCGGAAAATTGAAGCAAAAATCAAGTTTATAAACAGCAGTGATCAAAAATACAGTGACAAATAAAGTCTAACACCTTTCGACAGAAAATAAAACGATTCGATTATTTTGCTTAGGAAGAAAATTACTATTCGATTCAAAATAGATTAAATGATTTACATTTTACCAACACTTTGAAGGCCATTTAAATCCGATACATATTTTGGATTGTAGGAATAATATTTTTTTTCGGCTGGATATTGCATATTTTTTGTTTTGTTTCTAGAACAACAACAATATTTCATTATTTACATCATTCGGATTATTGTCCTCATCTTTTTTTCATAGAGGAGAACATGACTAAAGACTGTGTGTACGCTATCCCATGCAGCTGCGGAAAGGAATATAAAGGAGAGACAGGCCGCCCCCTCAAGGTTAGGCTTCAAGAACACCAGAAAGCTGTAACACGAGGGGAAGTAGAAAAATCAGGTATGGTTGACCACATATGGAGAGAGAAGGGAGATCACCACCCTCTGTGGGATCATGTTGAGATCATTGACAAGGAACACCATTGGAAAATTTGTAAACTTAAGGAATCAGCACATATGCTAGGCCACAAAAATCAAAGCCGACTAAGCATAGGAATAAATACAATATGGGAACCAGTAATAAGGAGTGTCAGAGAAATGCAATGATAACAACATAGTTGCAATATGAGCTCTGGTAAAAACATGCAATGATAACAGCAAAATTGCAATATGAGCACTGGTAAAAATGGTTGCTGAAGACATTAGCTTTATAATACCCAGAAATTCATACCCAGATGTCCTCGAGGAAACATGGCACATTGGATAAAGGCGTTGGTTAGATCCAGTGACAGGACCCAAAGAGTGTTAGTTCAATACCCGGTTAAGAGGGAAATTAACAGGAGATAACATCTGACATCCCTCAAACATGGCACGTGGAACTAGAACAGTCTACCCCAGTAAGCGAAATAAAGGGTTCAGTTCGACATTCCAACCACCTGAAGAAGGCCGGAGCGTACAACGGCCGAAACGTTGTGATAGATATGGCGAAAAAGATGAGGACAATAGACCGAATAATGTAAATAATGTACATAATACCTCATCTCAGAAATATAGACAAACAATTTTTCAAGAAACAAATCCTATTATTTAACCCATAGCGCAGGGGGCAGATGAGCTCACACCATTCCGAAGTGTATTTGCCTGTAATTGAATGTAATTAATCAGACTGAAATTCCAACTCAGCACTCCAAATTTCTGCCTCCAAACCTTTATGGATGACACAACCCGTACATCCAGGATGAGATTTAAGGGAGGCTTTATGCACCGGAGTTATATAATCTATGTATCTTATAAAAATCTCTAACTTTTAAGGGAAATAAATCCATAAATTGTCAGATGTCATCCCTAAAGTTAGTAGTGTGACACACCCACACACATTCATGAGCGCACGCGCATACGCGCACACACACTCACACTACACACGCATACACATGGTCATTCACTTACGCACATATACACACATACGTATATATTACCTAAGATTTCAAATATTTAAATGCAACACCAATCCCTATCATGAATTTCCAGAATACTTTTCTTTTAGTTTCCATTTTGCTCACCATTTTTTTTAATTATTCTCTTCCATTCCAGTAACACTTACGTCTTGGATGCCAGTTATCGTCAAGGACACATGACACAGTGGATAAAGGCGTTGGTTAGATTCAGTGACAGGACCCAATGAGTGCGAGTTCAATACCCGGTTAAGGCAGTGGAGAACTTGGAGAGGGGAATTAACAGGAGATAACTGATAACTGACATCCATTAGACATGGGACGTGGAACTAGAACAGTTATCCCAGTGTGCGAAATAAAGGGTTCAGTTTGACATTCCAACCACCTGAAGAAGGCCGGATCGTACGACGGCTGAAACGTTGTAATAAATAAGGTGACAAAGATGAGGAGAATAGTCCGAATAATGTATATAGTATACATAATAGCTCATCTCAGAAATATAGACAGATACCTTACGTCTTAGTATCATCTTGCTTGATTATATGTATATATATTTTGAACAAAAAAAAAAATATTAAAATCTTCAGACACACTGTGTTGTAGATTAATCTTCTTTCGTTTTTTTTTTATTATTATTTCATTTTGATTCCTCGACTAGTTTCGGCCAAAATGGCCATCATCGGGAGAAGAATTATTTCTGCTTGCAGTAAACTAGATAAATGAATGTCAATATATATATATATATATATATTTATTTAATTAATTCATTGAGTCTGATAGAAACCTCAACAGAATGCAGAAAGCACTGGACGGCCGTTTCGTTGTATATTTGGGACTCATCAGCAGTGCGCATCCACTACCGAGAATTGAAACCCTGACAGTTAGGTTTTTAAGCAAACATCATACCAACTGTTCCAAATGGGCCTCGGTGACGAAGAGATTCCAAATCAGACTCAACTTAGCGCCGCTCGCTCACATATTCCGCGGCGGAACTCAACTGAGTTCTCTGTAACCAGTGCTTTCTGCATTCTGTTGATGTTTCTATCAGACTCGATGAATTAATTAAATATAATTATCAAATCCTCCTACTAATTACTATATATATATATATATATATATATATATATATATATATATATATATATATATATATATATATATATATATATATACACACAGGAATAATGTAAATCAAAGTAATTTGTCTCTTCGCAAGTTGATGTTATATTCACCGTCACCCACAATCTAGAGTTTCGCAGATTAATGCTTGGTAATTGTTCAGTCCTCTCTTCAGAACGTTTCAGTAATTAACTCCCATTTATCGTATTTTGTGTTTTCCTTATACTATGTTTGATAATACAATTAGACAATGCACTAGTTAGGATTGTCTTATTGTTGGTGTTAAGCTTATTTTTCCTCTTTCTGTGTGTGTGTTTGTGTGTGTGTGTGAGAGAGAGAGAGAGAGGTAGACCGCGGTTATGTTTTTGCTTGTGCATTCGTTTGTGTACCTGTGTATGTGTGGGCGTTTGCATGTGTGTTTGCGTATATGTCAAATCCTGCAGTTATTTCTGCTTTTCATCATTTACTTGTATCCTTCCCTCTCTCTTTCTCTCCCGCCGTCTTTCTCTCTTTTCATTTTCTCTCTTTTTTTTTCTCTTTCAGATCGAGTGTCAAAATAATGTAACAATGTCATTTCCGTTATCCCAGACAGAACCATTTTTTTTTAAAAAAAAAGAAAAAAAAAGTTTTTTCACCCATTAATGAAAAAATCCGTCGACCAGTGTATTTCAGTAATATAACGTTTTTTAAGGCAGGCATTCTTTGTAATTGCAGTAACAAATAAAATTGAATAGTCATTTATCAAAGATCATCGAAACGAATTAAATCTAAAAATCATAAAATAACAAGCCGATACCAGTTGTCCTGTTTAAGGTAGAATAAATCAATAAGAGCTAATTTTACTCGGTATTATGAAGGCCTCAGCGTGGAATATGGTTAAAAAGCTAGTATGACTGAACATTAGTACTGAGTAGTGAGTTTGTAACCTCAACGGATATCCCATATTGGATCTTTATATCAAACTAAACTAAGCTTAGTAATTAATCGCATAATTGTTAGCCAAATTGTATATTTTATCATAAGTAAGATCGAACCACACTGCATGTCTACGTTTAGTAAATATAACCCTGTTTGAAGTAATGGTTAACAAACTCGTATAGTTGACCAGTATTACCGAGTAGAATGTTCGGTCAAAAACGGGTGTCCCCTTTCTTCTGGTCTTGTTCTAACTGTAGGTATTTACTCTCTCTCTCCCCGCTAAGACGAGTTGTGACACAAGGTCACGTTTTTAGGTGGGGAATCCCGGCGCGTACACCCGGAAAAGGAAGAAAAATTGCCCGCAGACCCCGCAACCGTCGGTTGCGCTGGCCTCTGTGGTATCTATCTATCTGGTGCAAGAGAGAGCGCGGCTTCTGGCAGCTGTTCCCCAGGGCTAGGCACCTCTCAGTGTAATTTTCCTCAGTTGCGACTCTCTCCTTTGACGGAGTCGCCCCTGAGTGCACTCTGCCCAAGAACAGAGACGCTACTGAGAGACGACAAATAATGTGTTGAAAACCCATTGAGTGAGGGGTTTACACACTAAAAGCTATCTAAGTGTTGCCCGAAATGTCACATTTTTCTTTATAGCAATTTTCCAAGCGTAGCTTAGATGTGGCATAAGGCCGAAAGCACGGGGTAGGATCGAACTCACTACTCAGTCGTAATTGTTCTAGCGAGACAAGCTTGCTAACCACTACACCACCTCGAGGTGCACCGGTTATCTTTTAAGCGTAGCTTAGATGTGGCACAAGGCCGAAAGTATGCAGCACCTAGTGAGGATTGAAATCACTTTTGTTGTAACTGATCTAGTGAGACAATCTTGCTAACCATTGCAACGCGCCGAGGTGCCCAATCTTGTTCTAAAAGTATGCTACAAGGAAAAGACTGTCATCTGCGCATATGTCAGTTAATGCTGAGTAGCAACGAGTTTCTCAAGATCTGTCTGATCTCTGGGATAAAAATATTGTTCGCATTTCCAAAAAGCCATGAGTTCAAACACTGAACGTGGCAACTCTGTATAATAAGGAAGACATTATTACAAAAAGAAAGTTTACATATTTGATATTTGAACTACTCAACTGATGCACAATTTCACAGACTATTCGAGAGATTTTTCTTTTTAAAGCATTTCTCCCCGAGCAATGCGAGAGTGCCACTAAATCGCAGGGGGTTACAGAGAGTGAAAGTGAGAGAAAATTCCGTGTATAGGGGATAATCGAGGAAAGTATAAAAGATGAGTGGAGTTCAGATAGACAAAAGACGGCGGTTGACGCTGCATTTAAATTTTTTGAATATGGTAGTGATCAGGGAAGCAACTAAGAGTAAAGGAGCTCCACAATTGGGAAGTGCGAAATAGAAATTGTGGGAGCAGAAGTGGCGGTTACATTTAAATATTTCAACATTAAAGAGTGGGACCTAGGGCAACCCACAGAGTTTTTGCCATGAAAATATTTGTAGAAAAGACAGCGGGAAGCAACATCACGTGTGTCAGAGAGTAACTGAAGTCGAGATTTCCGGTCTGAATCGATTACATTGCAGATCCTTCTTTGGATTTTGTCAATAACCTTGAGATGAACGGAAGGTGCACCAGATATGCCAATAGTACTCAATGCACGGAAAAATGATAGATGTGTAAGATGGACTCTGGAATAACATTCTGACCCAACACAGTGAACCAACCTTCCTTGCGGTAGATGAAGCTATTGATTCAATGTAGTTGTTCAACCTCACCTTACGTATAAGTGGTAATTTTTATAAAATTTATTGCTAGTATTTTTATTATAAAAGCGTATTTTTATACTTGCATAATGTTTTGATTTTTTTTTTTTTGGAACGGGTCACTATTTAACCATAGCTGGGACCCTAACAAGTGCTACAACCCCGAGCCAGGGTGGATCGATTTTTGCTGTTGGATGCAGTTATGACTCAAGAAAACTGTCTAAGAGGTGATGCGGAAACTGCACAAACTTAGTTTTTGAGCCATGGAAAATTACAAGCCGTTTGCTTTTTTTCATCGCGTTTGTAGAGCTCGGTCAGAGAAGAATTCAGTTGCAAGGATCCGATTAACTTGGTTTTCCGAATACCTCACCAAAATTGGCATAATCGGCATAGATGTTTACTAAGGAACTCAGTATATTCTTCGACAGTTAATAAAAATTTAGTAGAAATGTCTCGACAGTCTTAGAGAATTATACTGTGTTCAAGAGTTTTAGAATCCTGTCAAAACCAAGTAATAATAATCATCGAGTCAAAGTGAACGATCCGTTCCTTAGCTGCATAGTATGTGCTTTGCCTTGGATACATACAGTTTTGAATTGAGTTTTCCTTCTCCTAGACAGGTGGCATTCAAGGCTATAGAACCCGGCCTGTCCTACTATTTATCCATAGCCTGGGGGATAGAGTTGGAGTCATACAATTCCTAAGAGTATTATCAAAGTAAATGTAATAAACTCGACTGGAATTCCAAGGCGATAGTCGTTACTCTACAGTTCCTCATATTCGAGACAGGATTGCTATTATCCCCGGATAAAGTGAGTGGAATTTTGCGGTTGTTATTACAAAGACAGATATGCAGGAGTAAAAGAGTCTTTGCTTGATCAGGTTAACGATGGATTTTAAATTATTTTGAAATCCTTATGTTTCTGAGAAAAACTCGCCCCCTTAATGTCCTAGGGCTCAGACGTCTAGGATGTGAGCTAAACGAGGTTCCTTACATGGGACGCGTACTCCTAATGGGGCCCATTGTCTATTGGGACTCATGCTCCTTCTTACCATCAATTGAAATCAGTATATAAAACCCCTCGCTAAAATTATGGGAAACGTTTGTACGTTCTTACTACAGTCACATTCAGTAAATCTCTTCCTTGGGTGCTTCTCGGGCATTGTATTACGAGAACAATAAAACGGGTAACCTCGTGGGGATACAATGGTTAACTTGTTGGTCAAACCAGTCTTTACTGAAAATCGGCATCAATCCTCGCTGAGTACCTTATGTCTTGCGCCAGATTTAAATAGGCAATGGAATTAAATCTATGCCATTTAACTGCATTTTAAATTATAAGTTTTTGAAATATAATTAGCCTTAATTAATTTTAATATTTAAATCATCTTTACTCTATATTGTAACAATCCTTATATTGCATGCATTTTCATGTTAACACCAGATGTCGTATTGTCACCGTTGTAGCTGTATCTTCCCGTCTGATGTCATCGTTGGCTTTTCAATTTCACACCAGGTAATCGATCAAGTTCACACTAGATGTCAAGGTTCCTAACCCCTTCAATAATATTATCAGCAATCTACAGCAAATTTTAGTCTATTCAAAATTTAAATTAACTCAATCTTGATTTTTGATGGCACATTTCCAAGTTTTCTAGTTATTATTGGAAGTATCATGTTTTACAGTTCCTGGTTTTTCTTGCTAATCTTGTTTCTCTTTTGTTTTTAGTTATTTATTTCCGTTTTCTCATACTTTATTATCAAACTATTTTCTCACTTATTATTATTATTATTATCATTCGATTTCTGTTATGGACACACTTAAGTTGCGGAAAGACCTAAGGCAGGTCGTGGTGTGTTGTTATATACATTTCATGTTAATTTTTTTTTTTTTTTTTTTTTTTTATTTATTATTATTATTTCCTTTGGTTTCTGTTGTATACATATTTTCGTTTCAGGTCTCAACCAGAGACCGATTGTTAGTAATAGCTCCATGATATTTTCCACTGATCATTTTTGTAAAAAGAAAATCAAACCTCAGCACCAAAGATCACACACAATTTACATTGATCAAATTCATCGTAATATGTGAGCTGTACTTGTTAGTACAATTTATTTATTTATTTAAGGCAGTCGCCAGCATGAAACTTTTCAAGGAGTCTATCGGAACCTTTTCCAATCAATCCGAGGGCGCCAACTACAACTAGAATTATTGATGTTCACATATGTTTGCTTTTCACTTCAAGATTCTTGTATGTTGATTTTTTTTAGATCTTCAAAAATACATTATAAACTGCAGGGATTGCCATATTTTTATGATCTTTGACCCAGATTGGGTTCGATTGTTCTGTTTGTGTGCATTGCAAAGTAGCATTAAATTGTTCCAAGTCCTATCACTGTAATCGGGTCTTGGTCACATTCATGCCAGTTTCTTGCAGTTTCCTTTCCGTAAATGTTGCAGATTTTTCCAGTGCAGATATTGGCACTCTCTATAATGCCGAGTTTTATATTCAATTGTTGCAACCTGATACAACATACTCAGTTGTTTCTTGATATTTTCACAGAATCTGCATTTGGGGTCAACACAATATTTTACTGTGTGTTCTTGGTAATCTTTTGTTAGCAAGCATTGGTCCTGTGCAGCAAGAATAAAACTTTCGGTTTAAGCTTTTAACCCCGCACTACGTAATCACTGATGGGTACGGGTTTTGTCTACATCAGCTTATTTGTTATAAGCAGAGTATTGACCATAAAGAGACATATCTTGCCATCGTTTCTGCACTTGCTTTTGCTTTCGTTTTCAGGTTTTTTGCCACTGCAGTATGTGTGTTATGGTTTATTTGCACTTCTTCACCAACTTAAAATTCCCTTTTGAATTTATTGCCTTCCTTTATTACTGAATACATTTCTTACACCATCCAGTCTTCTGAATTTCCCAGGTATATTTGAATACAATTTTTCGAACTCAAGTAGTCCCAAAACAACATCAAGGCGTAAATTCTAAAAAAAATGAATTCACACACTTGATCAGAGAATTCACACTTAACATACCCAAAGGAACATTTCCCAGAAGATACCCAAACGCGTTAGAGAAAAAAAAACTATTAAAACATGGTAAAATAAATTATAACTTCCATCGGATAAGAATGGTGGAATTGTCGCCAAAGACACCAATCAAAATACTGAAAAATCGGAATCATTTCTCATGGGTACATGTACGAAAAAATTACTGAACGAACCGTAAAATTAGATAAGCTATAATTTTTAAATAATCTGTTAGAATCATATTGAAAATGAGAACACATAAAAAAAAAAAAATCAGCGTCATCCAGTAACACCCGCACTATACGGTTTAATGCAATATGCAAATTAGAACCGCCATAACCGTAAATATCATCACCCCCGAAAAGCTAATAAAGTAATTATTGAATTTTTAAAGCCTTTCCAAGTTACAATCCATAATGGATAAGGAAAACATGTATTTGCATTATTTACATTCAGGATTATTGTCTTCATTTTTGTTGCTATTATTGCAACCTTTCGGTCGTTATGCGTTCGCGTCTTGATCAGGTCTATGTGGGCTGATCAAAAAGTTTCAAAATTACAATACATATCAATTCGGAATTTAAACACCTCCCCCTCTGAAGACACGCTCTTTGTCCAGCATCGTTTCTATTGATGCAAGCATTGCTGGAACTTGGGATAGCGAGAAGCTGCCATGGGGCATTCTCTTGGGCTCCCTCGACGCCTTATAATCTTGTTCCTTTCAAATGAGATTTGATCTTAGAAATGAGATAAATTCGCAAGTGGAATATGGTGGTGGTCAGACCTTTCGAATGTTTTACTTGGACACGAACTGCTGCATAAGCAATGGTTACGGATACAACCTCTGTTGTGTGGTGAGAGGTTCACACTCTGCAGACTTTCATTCGTTGTACTGTTACCATCAAGGGAAGCGATGGGAACATTATATCTTATTGTGCATGCGCAACATGGTTCAAGATCTATCTGTGCTAACCGGCTTCACTGTGTATTTGCAACACCGTAACAATAGCAACATTATCAGACATCAAATATCGATTTAGGTAACCTACAATAAATGTTGAATGGAACAATTTGATTTAATTTAAGGGGTGAGCTTTTCCCTTTAGTTCTTTATTTTTGTATTGCTCACTTATTGCTCGTCCCTTTCTACTGAGTGCACACTGGCTAGTCCAGGGACTGAATTCGAAATTACTATGTTAGCAAATTAACGAAACAACGTTTTAATCCGTTAAACTATTGTCACGTGGGACAATTCTCTGTTAGCCTTAAAATTAACCTGTCTAACGATTAGTTATGCTTGACTGCTACTGAAATTCAGACAGAATTTAAGGGAGACAAGATCATGCCGAATTTACATGTCCAGTTTCTACAAACTGTTTACCTACGAAATGTTATCTAAACATACTGCGAACCAATCTCAGTACATCTGCAAAAAACTCTACGATTAGTCAGCATAATCATGCATATAATTACTGTTGCGTCTTTCTGTTGTTTTGTCTAATCATTTAACCTGAATCAAGATGGGAATGTGACTAGAATGCAGGGTACTTACAGAGTGTGAAGGTGAGAGAAAAATCCCGTTTATAAGAGGGTCCGAGAAAAAAATATGAACTAGATAAAAAATGGCAATTGACGTTTCATTTAAAGTTTTTGAAAATTGTAATTATCAGCGAAGCAAGGAAACAGAAGGGAGTTCCACAGGTGGTAAGTGCAAAAACAAAAAAAGAAACTGCCGGAGTAGAAGTGTTGGTTCCATTTAAATATTTCAGTAGTAAAAAGTGGGACCTAAATACCAATCTAGTATCACCCTTAATCTCACGTAGTTCGTGCACCAGGGAAAAACGTTCGTCATGAAAATATTTGTAGAAAAGACAGAAGTAATCCACGTCACGTTGGTGAGAAAGCGAATGAAATCGAGGTGCCAAGTCAAGGTCGATTACATTGCAGATCTGTCTTAGGATTTTGCCAAGAACCTTGAGATGAGTAGCAAAAGTACCAGACTAGATATGTTAATAATATTCAATGCGATTTGTAAATGGGCAAGAAGGACATCGAGAATGAAACCATTCTGGCACGATGTAATGACCCAACTCTATTTGCAGTAGAATATTGATTCGATATAGTGGTATTACCTCAGGTCATTTAAAAACATAAGGCCAAGAAGGCGCTCCATGAATCTAGCAGCAGACATGTTGATAGCGGACAAGCAAGATTCTCTACAGTAGTTAAATATAAGCAGTTTCGTTTTGTAGCCATTAAAATTGAAGAGCCATTCCCTGCCCCAGTTAACCACTGACTGCAGGTTCTTTTCAAGAGCATCGGCCAGGTTAGCTCTGTCAGCTCTGACGGTTTTGCTATTTAGACAGGATTAAATGGTGGTATCATCAGCATAAACGCCTAATTGGGAACTAAAGACATCAAGAAGAGTTTTGATGATAATCAGAAACAGTGTACAACTGAGAATAAAGCCTTGGTGGGGGGCACCCGCATTCGTGTGAAAGGATCTGGAAGCGAACCCGTTCAAAATGACCTTCGTTTCACGATTTGATAGGAATGAGTTGATTAAATCAAACAATCGTTCAGGAATACCATAGCCCTTGAGCTTACATAGACGAGCAGTCAAAGCACGAGCTTCTCTGTTATCATCGAAAATTTGCTATATATATATTCAGTGATGGTCGTTAGAACATCAGCGATAAACCTGTCATAACGGGAGCCATATTTTTTTGTCAGAGAATAGGTCTTGAAAGGTAAGGTGCTTAACCAATTCACCATTGATTTAATAATCGAATTCTTTGCCGAAAAGTGGTAGGATACTAAAAAGGAGACTGTTAGACGCGTCAGAAGTGTCTGCAGAGTCATAAAAACATAAACTACAGAGGAGAACATCCAACTGCTAGAAAACAGCGAGGCTATAGTTGTAGAATTTGGAAAGGACTGGAGTCAGCTCGGGAGCACATTTCTTTATGATGATGACTTGGGTAACGTTATCTCCGCTTGCCGTATTGCCAGAGACTAGAGAAGGTGTATTGCGCGTATCTCTCAGTAGAACGCCTGTCCTATTAAGGAAATCATGTGGGGATACTCCAATTGAGTCGAGCATTGAGTTGAAAGAGAATTCTAGCAACAAATCTTACTAACAAAAATTCGGTTTACCAATGGGATATCTAATAAACAATGATTTTTCCGTGTCCATGTACGGCATCCGCTTAATTTAAATATATCTTAAGTAAAACATCCAGTTACCAGAGAAATAGAATAAGATTTATTAACATATCCCGAAAACAAAAACTTAGCAAACATAAAAAGTGGATATTTAACCGTTTATTGGATGCGTACACGAGGAAACTTAAAGACATTCTGCTTTTCTTTATTTTCTATAAATCTGAAAAAATAAATATCGATTTCCCTATATATATATATATATATATATATATATATATGGAAATCGATTTGCATTATAGTTTTTCGGATGCTACCTGAATTTTACAAAAAAAGAAAATAGTTTCCATACCTGATATCTGATGATGACGGGAGAATGTGTCGAAAGTACTTGCATATTTAAGGAAGACCTAATACCGTTTATATTTAAAATAAAAAAAAAACAAAACAAGGATCATATTATCCATCAAGTGCTTATTAGGTTAATGCATTTTAAAATTTAATTAGTGAAATGAATAGTACAGGTAATAATAGATCCTTTGGTATATAATCCAGCTGGATCCTAGTAACATTGGATATTAAAACTGATCCACAAAGAGCTCAATGTATTTATTATAACAGACCTTATATTTTATACAGCAAAAACTCCGAAATTACCTCATATGTGTATAGTCTATTTCAAACTAGCACTGCTGTGTCACAAGACACTATTTCCAGACAGTCATGGGCTGAGGATAGCTAGCACAAAGTAGTGCTATTTTGGAATAAACTATACCTACATGAGGTAATTTTGTATTCTTTTTTGCTGTATAATATATATATATATATATATATATATATATATATATATATATATATATATATATATATATATATATGTATATATATGAAATAAACAGAATTCCAAATTAGTTTATCATCATGTACCTTTGTATACGGAAATTCATAGAAAACGCATTATTCTAGATTTTACAAGCAGACTGTTCGCAGATTCAAAGGTGACTCATGTCCTATTAAATATAAAAACACACCGTGGATACCATAATCTCTTATTAAGCCTTCTATCGATTAGACATTATATAAAAATCCTGTGCTCTATATTTTTCTTACTAATACATAACACAGCTACACATTTTTATATTTTTTTTATTATTGGGCGCATTGATATTTATACATTAGTGTACATGATTATAAACTGATTGCCAACAAGTTAGGGAATTCCCATCTAGGAGAAATGTTTGGGTTTTAGAGAGGTATTGGATCGTATTTTGGTGGAATCAAGCTGTTATAATATTAATACTTATGGAACAAAAACAATTCTATAGCGAAAATTTGAGTGAGATATTCTTGGAAACGGTTAATATTATTCTTAAAAATAAGGAAAAATATTCCAGAATCTCTTCTTTTTCTACTTTGTACAGTGTTCCTTCAGGATGTGTACGATCATGACTCTCCACACCTTTCTGTCTTTTGTCGTCTTGCTATTTCGATTAATCATTTTTCTGCTAACCATTTACACTAGATCCTTATGTAAATTATTTTCTTCTTTCCTCTGTCCCTTTTGTCCCTTGAGTGTTAAATTTTCCAACCCCTCTTTCCTCATGTGCCAGTGAAATTTTATTTGTCTCATTGTGATGCACAATATGGGTATCCATTTTGCTTCCATTTTCTCTAAAGCTTCGTTGTTGCTTATGTGTTGAATTCAAGTTATTCTCAGTATCCTTCGGTTTCACCACATTTGCTCTTACTTAATTCACTTCTCCTTACACGAAGGGACCGTCTATCAATGACTACTTTACAGTGGACGTGATTACATAATATTGCAGCACTTTTTCTTTGTTTCTAATTTAATTTTTCTGTTTCTTAATACTTTGCTTAACTCTTGGAAGTCATCATTCTTTTTTTCCAATACGGCTTTGGCTTTTGGTGTTACAGACTATATAAGATAGTTCTAAGCTCAATGAAAATACAACTTATTCTTCTATGTGCCGAATCTCAGGATTTGGGAGATTATGGCTCTCCACGACTTCATTCTTTCTGTATCTCTTACTTACAGTTGTCTTTTAGCTATACCCACAAATCCCTCTTGTGTGTCTGACAAATTTAAAAAAAATTAAAGACCCACGTTCAAGGCATAACCTGTTCATACAATGATATCTTTTGATGGTCACACTCAACAATGAGGTCCTTGAACTCATCTGTATGGGGGGGATATACTAAAAAAACATTGGTGATAATTATACATCGAGCGGAAGTCTGAAGATGTAAGATCGCTAAAATTCATACTTAAATTCAAAATTGCTGGTTTCTGATATTTAGACATACACCTTAGACTAGTGTTCCTCAAACTTGGCCAAATCGTCAAACTGAGCCATTGCAAATTTTATATAGTCACTGAAATCGCCTGCGTCCAATAAATAGACAGTAGTTATCTCGTTGTATTTTATTGGATATATTTCATGTAAAACGGAACTATTTTTACACTATAATAATTTCATGGGCCACAGGAAAATATTGTGTTCAAAACTGTGTTCAAAGAGGACCATGCGCTAAAAAGTTGGGTAATCTATGTCTTAGAGGACGTCATTGTTTCCAACGCTTGTATTTTGTCTTTATCATCGTTGTTTGATAGCAGAGTAGGAACAGAGAAATGTGGTATCAATCCAGACGCAAATTTCTTAACAAATATAATTTTCCAAATTCACTTTAGATGACTGTGTACAGTTGAAGACTATTTTTCTGTTAATCCCCGGTGCTTTGATATGGATCTAATTCAGTAGTTATTTTCAAAGTTTCTTCATTCAGAATCTATCGTTTTGCAAAGCGAGGCTTGTCGTATATTACACAATACCCAGTTCTAACCCTTTTAGACTACAACTGGCTTAGGCGAGAGTTCATTATATCTGTGGACACTGCACATGGGTTTTTTAGCAGTACTATATTTTTGGAAAACATACTATGACCAAAAGTTAATGTCATAATTTTACATGGGTTTAAACTCTAAAATGTACAATTAACGACAAAATGTCGGATCGAACTTATTCTAGTATCGCATAGCTACCATTCAACTTTTTTTTCTGTTTTAGTTATGTGACTAAGAAGTTGTCCATAATTACTTTCCAAACATCATCTGAAATGTTTCGGCTTGAAGATATATTGCAAATCAGAGTGGTTATTCATATTCAACAATTTTATAAATAACATATCAATCCTCTCTAAAATAACCTGTCCTATTCTAACTCACCGCGAAAGCGATATAGATCTTCTATTTTGTTCAAAGTGTTTACAGGGAATGATGGAATATTATATTTTAATGTTTTTCAATGCGTATACTATGGCTGTAAATCCAGTGTCTATGGATATTATTTTTCTATTGATGACAAAACAAGTTTCGTAAAATTTATTGTGTTTCCAAAGCTATTAACTTGTCTTTTTCAACTCCAATATTAATATAAAATCCCTTTTCGATTCGTGTGTCTTATAGACAATATAAATCAATGTTATATGTATCAATGATCCCATTATTCCTGTTTTTTTTTTTTTTTTTTTTCTCACTGCCTTCTAACATTAAATGTCCGGTTTTTAAAATCGTCCATTGGATATATTGTAAAAAGTTTTAAATACAACTTGGCAAAATTGTAACGGTTGACAACCCGAGAAGTCATTAACTTCTCTGCCACGATATTAGAAAAAATCTGGCTGTCAGAATATTGATTCGGAGAAGGGAATATTCAGAACGAGGCTGAACTTCAGAAGAGAAAAAAAAAAGGCCTAAAAGATCTGTTAAAATTATTAATGAAAACAACCAAGTGAAAATATAGGAAATATTGAGTATACTTAAAGAAGTTAGTTGAGAAAAGGGATCAAAGAAAATATTACACGAAGATGTGTGTGAAAAATAATAATGAATAATATTGTTGTCAGTAACAAATAAAAACAGAAATTCTTCACGTCAGAAAACAATATGATTCGATTTTATTTGCTTGATTTCCATCAGGCGAAGATGGTGGTTTTTTTTGGTTTTTTTTTATGTTTCAACCAGAAATCTCAATTTAATTTCGAAATTTTTCCGAGCATGAAGTGATTTCCTTGAAAATATGTCCATTAAGTGTTAATGAAACAGACTTTAAATATAAATTGCTTCGTTACATTGAAATCACTCTCTTCAAAATTCCGAATTCATCTTTATGTTTCTTTCTCATTTATTATTAATGTCATGTATGGTTTCATGTTTTAAAGCAATTCTTTCCATGTTCAGATTTCTGCAAGAAAAAACCTGATTATCGCTTCTAATAGAAAAATTATTAAAACTGACGAAAATTGATATTATTTACTCATCCATCTGAAAGAAGGAGATTTTCTTTGAATTTCTTCGGAGAATTGTTGATATCCTTAAAATTTTCTATTTCTTATCCAACAGTTTTTTTTACAATAACTCTCGTATCAAATAATATTCGCCTCCTACAATGCGTCGTGTCGCTTCAATTCATGATAGATCGTGGCTCTCACCAACTTCCTATTCTTTGGAGCTCTTCCTTTTTTTTAGTTCTTGTTCTACACAGGTTCGTTAAATAGGTTATTCGTTTGTTTTCCACTCTCTCTCCTGACCTTATTATGCTATGTGTGTGACAAATTCTCCAAACTTACTTTATTACATGCTCTAAAAATATCAATTAATCTCATTCTGGTTCTTTCCTATCTGTCTATATTTCTGAGATGAGGTACTGTGATGACTTGCATTATTTAAATGATTCGAACTGTTATCCTCATCATATGGCCCAGTGGATAAAGACGTTGGTTAGATCCAGTGACTAGACACAAAGAGTTGTGAGTTCAGTACCATGCGACAGCAGTAGAGAACCAGAATTGAGGAATTGAATTAAATGGAAATAACTGATGCATCCGGAAGAGCCATGGAACGTAGAACTAGAACAATCTACCACGGCGAACGAAATAAAGGCTTCGAAATTCTAATTACTGAATAAGGCCGCAACGTACAACGTTGTGAATATGGCAACGAAGATGAGGATAACAGTCCGAATAATGTAAATATCGGTTCAGTCTTTTTTTTTCCATCATCCTAACTTCATACTTATTCACCTGTTTAATCCCTAGATATTCTCACCATCCTTCTGTAGAAGCAGATATCAGTAGTTTAAAATCTTTTCTTTATCTGTGAGGAGATTATTCGCATTCACTGACGTGTAAGAGAGCTCATATTAACTTATCAGTTCAGCACTGTTAGATAAACAGCACATTCTCAAATCAATAAACAGCTGACATTTCTGGGACACATTATGACGAAAGAGAGCCTGGTGAATTCGATATCTTAACGATATGAATATGGAAAGAATAACAGGAGGAAGCTTAAACTAACATATTTAAAGAAGACAATACTAAAATGTATTACAGCAACAAAGAATATGATTTTGTGGGGATCCATGATCGACCTTGAACTGAAAAATACATGATATATAAAAAGCGTTAACCTTCGTTGTATTTAAGCATAATGTTTAGGCTATTTTATCGAATTCACGCTATTTACGCAGATGTTTTTACTACACCCTGTCTCTTTAGGTAATAGATGTTGTTGGCTCTCCCCATGTTTCTTATGCGATTCTACCAAATAATGTTGAATATACCATGAATCTAATATATGAACAACGAGGAAAACAGAAGCTAAAATACACTTATACATAGAATTAGAAAGAGATTACATACCAGTGACACATAAAGAGTTTGGAGAATTTAACTCTCGAAGGACATATTAAAATCAAGTTAGTGTGAGGAGAAACTGCGATAACGTACTTCAGGATATTGTGTAAAAAGATTGTGGTACAGGAACTGGAAAAAGATAGTCAATAAATAAATAGAGTTTAGACTTACAAGGGAAAGAAAGTCGTGGAGAGTAATAATTCATGTCCTGAAGATACATGATACATAAAATAAAAATAAAAAAACAAATTGCCATGATTTATCTGGAATATAGTGAAATCCTTTCCTGTAGCCTTTTCTAATGTTATTTTTTTATTCGCTGTAAAAATTCTATTAAACCGGCTGACCGCGAAGTTTAAATTTTACTATTTAATCCATGGTGGGGTGTGGTAGAAGAAATAGAACCATGACTTTTTTAGGGCTTTAGCGGATGGGACTGTGTTTGAACTCGGCTGGTCCCTTCTATTTTCTGCTTCGACAAGCGTTATACTAAACGCGTATAAAATCCAACAGAAAAAGATAAGAAAAAAAATATTACGAATTAATAATTTGCGGATTTTAATTAGTGACTAGCGCATGTTTTAGGTCAGTCAAATGGCATGTATTAATAACCGATATTTAGTCATTTTTACGTAACATACGATACAACATATTGATTCATCATTATCGTAAAATATTATAGCTGTCAAACTGTTGCTCTTATGATTTCTCTAATATTTCTGAGACAAAGTGAAAGTAATTAATTTTGTGGCTGTTGAAATACAAGATAAGCAACACCCATTTTAAAAACACCTTTCGATTAAACAGGCTGAGAATTTTTGATGAAATTTGGAGCCATTAGCCTTTGCTAATTTTAAATATGCATAGAGTTTATCTTAATATGTAAGGAGTTCGAAAAATCACCAGTAGACCACATTCTTATCTATCTAGCTACCTATCTATCTATCTATCTATCTATCTATCTATCTGCTTTCCTGTCTGTATTAATAGATAGACATCTGTTAATACATATCTAAGTAGGTAGTCAGCTATCTCAGTCTGTTCGTGTCTGTTTTCTATTCTTTATCTATCTCTTTATCTATCTATCTACTTACATACCAACCTACCTACCTACCTAACTACCTACCTACCTATATGTCTATCTATATATCTATCTGCTTTTTTGTCTATCTAGTAATATATATATATATCTAGGTAGGTAGTTAGCAATCTCAGTTTGTTCGTGTCTATTCTCTCTTCGTTATCTATCCATCTATCTATATGTGTGTGTGTATACATATATATATATATATATATATATATATATATATATATATATATATATATATATATATATATATATATATACTAATAGTAGCACTCGCGTTTGGTAAAAAATCTCAGATAGCTCAACTTGTAGATATGTCAAAACAACGCGGTAACCGAGGAAAAAATTGGAAATAAAAAAGAAAGAACTAAAAACATCAGAACGGGGCGAAAGTATTCGTCCAGTGCCTTAAGTCTTTACTCCAAAGAAAAAAAATATAAAGGGAGTAGTAAGACTAAAACGTAGAAGTTATTTATAAAAAGACTTAATTAGCAATGTTAATGTGATTAATGGCGAAATCATTTCGCTAACAAAACTTAATGAATGATACAATGCTTATATTTGAGTTGTTGCCAGATGGGATCAAATTGCCATCTTCCGGGAGCAAGTTTTTCATCTACACTAAGAAGAAATATGTGTCGTGTAGAAAGAAAGATGATTTTTAAAAGATTGACAGTTATATTAATTTGAAGTTCTTGTTCAAATGAATAAAGTGAGAATTTTGTTTGAATTTTGTAATGTGATAATTTTTTCTATTCACAGGCAAAACACTAAAACGAAATATGCGTGGTGTCGACCGGAAGAACATGAACTTCAGCGACGCGGCATCGTACGTATCGTATTATTCAAGGAATTCATAGTATGTTATTGTTTCAATAAGTCTTATTAGCGAAGTTATATCGCCATTAATCTCATTAACAAAGCTAATTAATTCTTTGTATAAATTACTTCTTTATGATATAATATAAAACCTGTACACTATTATATTTACGAAAATAAGATCCACGGTACATAATATTCAGAATCTTAAATTCTGTGGAAAAACACTACATTTTACTCTACGTATTGGACCATACCAAGTCCATGCCACTTTAACTGAAAACATATATAACAACAAAATTTCGTGGAATTATCACATTGCAAAATTGAAATAGAAATCTCACTTTGTTGATTTCAACAAGAACTTTAGCGTCGCGGCATCGCACGCTGCAAAATAATCTGTCAATAAACACATATTTCGTCTTAGTGTTTTGCCTCTATATGGAGAAATTGTGCCCTGAAGATGACAATTTGAAATTGTCAAAATTACTTGGCTCGTCGATTTCATCTGACAACAATTGAAATGTACAACTCAAATATAAGCATCGTATTATTCAAGGAATTAAGTTAATGTTAATCTTTAAGTCTTGTTCGTAAAGTGATTTCTCTGTTAACCTCATTATCATTGCTACTTAATTCTTTGTATAAATTACTTTATGATATAATATAAAAGCTGCACACTCTCACTCTACTATCTATCTATCTATCTATATACATATATATATATATATATATATATAAAAGAGAGAGTGAGAGAGCGAGAGAGACTGAGAGAGTGAGACAGACAGAAATAGATCGATAGTTACTTATTTGTCTCTATCTCTTTATATCAGTCTCACTCCGTTCAAATCTATCTATCCATCAATCTATCTATACGTCACTGTTTTTTTTTTAAACTATATATCTATCTTTGTCAATTTATATTCATGTATCTCCATTGAATGACTTTTCTGTACCGTGTCCGTTCATTATTTCTTGTCCTTTGTAACTCTTAGTAAGTGTCTTGTTTTTTCCTATCTCTACTAAACCCTTTATACAAGATCAGTAGGTAGACTATGCTCTGTTTTCGTCTGTCTTTCTTGTTTAAATATGGCAAGCGCATATCAGATTTTATGAGACCTGTTTTTACAATATGTGCTCGCGAAATTCCACCTGTTCTTTTCTACTGGAAAGGTTACGATTCTTTTTACTTCAATTTTCTATAAAACTTCGTCTTTGCTCATTTAAGTGACGCACATTTCTAATTATAAAATAAACTAAAACAGGAACAGGTGGCAGAGAGAGAGAGAGATTGCAAGAAAAATACGAATTCACTAACTGCGGAATGCTAAACGCGCCACTTCAGCATTATTCCGAAGTGCCTGACAAATATAATTTTCTTACATAAGAATGCCATTTCAGTATTAAAGCAACAAGTTTTCACTTGCCTTAATTCTACAAATATCGAGGCCAGCACGTGCGTTATTACAGCATAGGCGGTTGCTCACCAAACTCTTCATGAATTATAGTAAGGCTCTCTTGTATTCAACATCAACCCCGTCCTCCGATGGCACGCTTCATTTTTTAATCCATCCTGAGTGACTTCATTAAAGACCAGAGATATATTTGTCTTACAAATTCAATGAATGTACACTTTGCTGAAGCTTTTTACTAAAAGTAAAATATTGCGAAATAAAAGGATAATTTATAGTGTGAACAGATTAGTATTTTAACTTTAAAAACGGAGATGTTAAGATACATTTTTCTTATATATAATACATGAAACATTATTAAAATAAAATGTGGGCGTTCAAGGACAAAACAAATATGTTAAATAATAAATTTCTTTTCTTCTTTTAATTTATTTCAATACGTACTATTTATTAATAGTTCTAAGGAATCATTACGAGCCACTTCCATGGATCCACTAACTGTTCAATGCTTTGGTCATATAAATCATAAGGTTTTGACTAGAAAAATTCATCAAGCCATCTTTTAAGATTCACATCGTTATTGAATGACTCACCCCTCACATTGTTATAAATTGATCGAGAAAGGTGGTTGTCTGAGGTGGCTAAATAAGAAGAATATGTTGGGTGGTGAACAAACATCTCCAACGAGCTATTTAATTACATGCTTCATCATGTTAGCGAAGTCTGTGTCGAACATTGTCATGTTGAATAATCACATTATATCGCCTCTTTGAGCCTTTTCATTTGTTCAACATACAGCATGACATTGACCAATTGTTTTCGTCGAGTATCTTTAGCAGGTTTATGACCTTGATTAAAAACAAAGAGGAGAAGATGTCAGACATGATCCTTCTTGTGTAACTGTGATCCGATATCTGTTGTGGACCCGGAAGAGGTCCGAAGGAAAAGTCGAGATCAGCAATTCAGTGAAAACGTATTATTAACAAAAAGAACGAATACAAAGTGTTGCACGTCCATCGGACGGCTAAGTACAGTAGTCAAGTCGTCTGCTGTCTACAGTCCTCTTGCGAGGCATAATATATAGACATAAGAGTCTATTTTGTCCATGAAGTTAGGTTCCCATAACAATATCAAATGGGTATCTCATCCGAAATAAATGATCCGTAACGTTAGAAAACAGTTTTACAGTATGCCCAGAATAAAAAGAAGCTAAAATTACTACGAAAGATTATTGTTCGAGATCATTCACAGAGCACCAGAAACAAACGGAGTAATATATTGTGGAATAACACAGTAATTCCACCTACATTTTACGCGCGCGCAAGTTTTCCTACCTTCCTTCCACACTTGTGCGTGTGTGCGCGCGTGCCCGCGGATTGCACCCCTTCCTCTCTCGTTAAGCTAGTTTTAGCAGTAAACAGCCGTTTTTGGATGGAGCGAGGAAGGTCGCTTGCTAGCTGCTCCTGATAAGTCTAAAATCAGAATTTGAATTGTTTCCCGCGCGTTTTCCTGACGTCACAAACGTCCAGCGTTTCCAACTCATTTGCTTCCCGATCTTCAAGCTAGACGGACAACTAATTTATTCCGTGCCCCTAACCCATACACGGGCCGGAATATCTTATTCTTAACTAACCAAAACTTCAACATGTCGACCTCACACTTTTCCAAGACCCATTCTCGTCTTGATGCAACCAGCATGTTGAACCTTTTCTCCGTTTTCAACTAGAAAATGTCGAGTTCCTACGACACCGTCGTCAATATATATTTTTCCAAGACTCAACCTCGTTTTGATGCGAACAACTTTCGAACTTTCCTCTATTCACTACCAGAGTTCTACAACACGGTCGCTCACTCCTTTCCAAGACTCAGCCTCGTCTTGATGCAAACAACTCTGAATTCTTCTCAATGAAAGTTGATAATCTGTTCATACACGTTTGAACTTTCTAACTACTTTGAACCAGTACCTAAAAAAAAAATATTACATTACATTCACACTATCAAACTTCACAGTGAGTATTTTTCCTATTTGTGTACACATACACCTCTCGTTTAACAAGTCATTTTTCCAGAACTTTCTTTCTAATGAAACTTTTTCCCGTCTTGGCCATCTTGGTTTTCTGTTTTGGCGCGGAACAGTTTTACTGATGGTCTCAACTAACGAGACAACTTACTTGTTTAAATATAATAAAATTTCATATATGTTTTTCAACCAGACGCCTTTTGTCATTTAATTCCGGCTATCTACTTGTATTATATTTATGCTCTTGTTGATTGACCCCTTTTCCTCACTAAGTTCACTCACGCAATATATTTTTACATTGTTTGGTAGTTTTGTGTAGTGTCTGGCACAAGGCCACTTTTTAATAAACCAGCACTGCACGCTACCGGGTCCGCAACAATATGTAACAACCTAATAAACACTATCCAACAATTGCCCCCCACCCGCTTTTCAGACATTGATCGAGGACAAAATCATTATGAAAGTTTTCACAACGACTAAGAATTTATTAAAGGGGTAATAAATTACCCGAGACAATCAGCAATGCGAGGTAAAATCAGAAACAGTTAACATTAAGGCCGAACAGACCATCCTTCTGCATACAGAGAGATGGCTGCTTAGATTGGATATATAGTCTAATGCATTTTTTAAATTATAATCCTAATGGCTTTTGTTGCCGACTGATGAAAAGATGCCTAGTGAATAACGAAGCACAACTCATATTGCCTAATAGATGTTCCGTAGTCGTAGACTTGTATGTATTAAAGAGTGTGTCCGAATTGTCACACTATCCTCTAAGAAACTTATTTGGCATGTGCTGATCAATTCGCACCTCCGACGTTTGAATATTTCTGCTAATATATCCAGCAACGCAGTGATACTTAAAGTTATTAATCAGGGAAAGAATATAATGGTGATCGGAGGGGGGAGATCAGATCACCCTTATGGATTGATTTGTGCATCGTTTTGGGAAATAAAGCAAAATCAGCATTACTAAAAAGAAAAATAACATTTACCTAGAAAATACGGTACTAATCTTACTAATCCGAGATAATCATAAATAGACAGTATACTTGCTAAAGGCAGGAGTGTCTTATTACTGTCAATTAGGGAGTGGTGAGGCAACAATTGGAAATCAAGTGCTTGTCTGGATATTTATAGAATTAAGGCAAGAGAAACCTTGTTGAGCTAATATTGAAATTGCATTCTTGCGTAAGAAAATAATATTTGTTTTGGTTAAATAAGAGAAATGTATTACAACGGCGATGTCGAATTCGCCAGGGGTACGCTGGAGAAATTAGTCATTGTATTTTTCATGTTGATATTTTCTGATATGTTATTTGTTTCTCATTCCTCTTCTACTATTTATGTAACTGTTTCACATTATACAGAAGAACAAGAAACGTTTAAAACGACATCTTTCTTACAGTGTACATGTATTTCGAGAAAGGGAGGAAACGAACATTATATTGTGCAGGGTGCAGTAGAGGTTCAAGAAAGCGAATTTGTTTGGAAAATGAGAGGTCAGTAGTTGTTGAATGCCAAGACCGGCAGGGAAGCACATTGCAGGCTGTCAAGGGCCGTTTAGACAAGTTGTTTTGACAGATGCAAGTAGGTAATTGGGATTATTATGCAGAACGAGTGTGGATATAAAAGTCAGAGAGAGAGAGAGGAAAAAAGCGGAGCTCAGCCATCGACGTTCGGAGAGATGGGACGTGTGAGAGCTAGCTTAAAGCTGATAATATAACGAGTTTGTCTGAAGCTCTGTGACTTCCTTTTCTGTTTGAAAACCAGCGCTAGAAACTAGAAAATAATCTATAAACCTCGTCCTTGAACAATGACCGAAGTCACCGAGAAGAAATTAACAACTCCATCGATTGCGTTACTTTGAATACTTAGATTAAAAGATCTCATTTTAAACAATAGTTATGTCATAAGAATTTTAAGATGTTTAAAGCCAGCTTTCATAATACGAAGCGACGTAATAATTCGATTTTAAATGTATAGAGTATCCTTGAAAATAACTATGCACTTGAACAAAAAAGGCACAGGAAAAAGAAATGCAGTGGAACAAGAAATGTAATTTCTACGATCAAATTGATGGCAGAATATTTTGCATGGATGTAAAAAGATTACGCACTGCCTTTCGATAATGTGCAACAGAGCATTTGTGAAATTTTAGAAAAGCTTAGTCTACATGGAAAGGATATTCGACTAATTTTTAGGGTAGTATTATGCCGGCATAGACAAGGGAAAGCATTCAGTATTCAGACAAGATAACAAAATGCATTAGAGGGTTGATCATGGATCAGTTCTAGACAAAGGAAGCAGATGTACTTGACCTCACACCGGCACTCATTATCAAAACGTGTTTATATAAACAAAAACCCACAGACTCTTATACGCCGCAGACGAAGAATTTAGGGTCCGCGCCAAGTGCCTGACTAGAGTGGTGATAAAAGCGGCGCATACCAAAGACTTGTTAGGAAAAACTTGTGAAATATTGGCATGAATTCCAACCGATTCCATTACAAGAAGAAAGCGGCAAGATTTTGTTTCTCCCCAGAATTGTATGACAAAATAATTCCAAGGAAAAGAAAAATAATCTACCAGGATTTATTCTAAGAATTACGCACTGTTAAAAAATGATCAAGACAAATGGCAATCTGTTGACGGTGGACTCAGAAACTAAACTGGGGAAAACTGCCAAACGTAGCCGTTACTGAAAGCAAGAGTGAAAAAACATAGTCTGAAAATAGAATACACGATGATTAACAAACGACCCTGTGTTTCGGGGAGGTAAAATCAGGAAGAAACAGAAATTCAACGATCTGGCCGGTGTTGTAAGAGGCGACGGAACGCCAGACAGAGAAAAACGATGACTCAAATCAATAGCTTGAGGCTCCTTGCGACGATCATCCGCTGTGCCATGTGTCCTTAAGTGGATAAAAGAATTGCGAGTTCAATACCTGGTTAAGATATTGGAGAACTTGATAAGTTGAATTAACAGGAGATAACTGATAACTAACATCCATTAGACATGGCACGTGGAACTAGAACAATCTACCGCAACAAGCGAAATAAAGGGTTCGATCGACATTCCAATCACCTGAAGAAGGCCGGAGCGTACAACGACCGAAACGTTGTGATAAATATGGCGACAAAGATGAGGACAATAGTCCAAATAATGTAAATAATGTGCATAATACGTCATCTCAGAAATATAGACAGATATATATGTATATTTATATACTCTTTAAAGATGCTGAAAAAATGGTCGGTTTCTTATAAGAAAGTACCAGGCTATGCTCTATCTTTACAAAAGTCAGAACAGACCAAAAATTAAGTATTGCTGGAATTCCATAGAATTCGAAAGCCTTTAAACGCTCTTGTGTGTGATGAATAATCTTCCATTCTACATCTTCTCATGTGCAATGTATCAACTCTCTGTTACTATTTCCATGGAAAAGATTCAGACGAGCTACATTCCTTAGTTCGACCAAATTCAGAACTTCAGGCCTTGGACCCGCCACACCATATACACCTGGTCGAATTCTCTTTATCCCCTTTCGTATTCCATCGATGAGAAGGAATTTCCACTCACAGAATTGGTATTTTGTGGAACAGACTCCAGGGAGTTTACATTGTTCAATACGACGATCTTAAATTCTTCAACCCTAGGCTACAAATCGTCATAAAATGTATTTCTCACTTGCCCCTCTCACCTCATTCAGTAATCTTCGCCTTAGAGCGGCTTTTTGTGCCTTATATTAGGTGTACAGTTATGACAAACACATGACGTAGTTAAGAAATAACCATCAAAACGAAGAGAATACTGTTGTAATCCAGTACAGCATTGGCGGCGTGACGGTTTTCTCAAAAAATGTCGTTGAACCTGCCTCTAATCCAAAAAAAATCTACACATATTAACCAATTATAGCTATTGTATTAGATTGTCCCACATGCAATGATGCATTTTATAGGAAAAGAATAAAACGCTGCTGAAATGTTAAATAACTATTTAATTTAAATAGATGCCATGAATGACTGTTCTACAACGTACCTGTAAATTCTTGAACCAATCTTATAAAATTATCATCCTTTGGTGTGATAAACAGTTTAAATTATCCGATTATGTCTCCTTTATGGGCTAATGTTTCATTGCGTATGAAAAGACTAAAATGCTTAAATAAGTGATAAACTGTAGGAGAGATATCAGGTGAATATAGAGGATGAGGCAAAATTTCATAATTCATATTATACAACTGTTGGGTTGTTGATTGAGAAGAGTGCAGCCGTGCGTTGTCAGGCAGCAAAATTGGGCCATCTGTATTCACAAGTCTAAGATGTTTCTTTATCAATTTTCCGTGCATAAACTCCGTTTCTCGATATTATTGTTTTCCATTGAGTCAAGAATGAATAATGAATAATCCCTTTGAAAGAACGTCGTACAGTAACCATTAACATTTGAGGGTACAATGGAGCTTTTGTATATTTTTTAGCGATTCAATTGCATCTAACCATTGGCCTTCTTTTTTACTGATGTCAAAGTGTATCCATTTCTCATCGCTTCTAATGATTCGATGCAAACATTCTCTTTCTCAGTTTGTAATCAAACAGTAAGATTAATCGACATTGTTTCATTGTAATCATTTTCATTGGGCTTATTAGTATCAATATATTGAAATATTTTTTTTCTGGAAAGAAAAAGTCAGGAATAAATGAAAATTTTATATACTAAGAATTTTACTTCGTTAGACGACTGTATCAACAAATAAATAAAAAATGCGTTATTTCATGGGTGGCAACCTAATATTTAATTTTGTTTAAAATAAAATCAAACATTTCGTAAGATTCTTTTAAAAAAACAGAGTGAACTAAAGGAATCGATGGCAGTATATTTCCAATATGCAAAACCATAACATTGGTGATATAAAGAGGCGTCAATGAAAAGCCTTCACTGAATAGGTTCATACTGTAAATTTAGTTCTTCAAAACGTCCTGGTATATCATTACAGTAACATCAACTGATGCTAAAGAAATTTCTTGTAAAGTAGCTGCACGATTTTGAACTTTGTAATTCGAAGATCTTGCATTACAAGGCTCCTCTCTTTTAGCGTCGAAGCTAGCATCCCACTCTACTGTTTTGTCAAGTATAAATGTTATAAGATCATTAAGTTCATGCTGTGGCAGAGGTTTTGGCGCATATGATTCAAGTTCTGGCATCGTCTTCTTGTTCAGGAAATTCCATTTTTTATTTGTCTGAATCAGACGGGAGAATTTCCGTACGTGTTTCGGGTAGTGGCGCTTCTTATAAATGGTGGCTACAGGCCGAATAGTAGGTTGGGACATACGAAAGAGAAAGCACTCTTCATCATTAAAACTGAAAAACAGACGAATATACATTAATTATACTCTAATCCTAATGTGTATGTAATTATAAAAATAGTTCTGTGTGTCTATGTATTGAGGCCTAATAGACACAAAATATACTTACGTTATATGTTTACTAAGCAATAATAACAGTCAGTAGCGCCATCTTGGGGTTCACTCAAAATTGGAAGGCTATTCATTTTTATTTTTGACCATTTTGAGAGAACATTGAAGCATGTTCTGCAGCAGATACGTGGTGCCAACGATTTATCTTGGTTGCCAAATTTGATCCCCAAAAAATAAATTGTATGTTTGATCAAGAAGTGGGGTTATATATCTTTTATTCTTTTCAAACCTTACAGAGCGACATATGTAGCAGGATTTGTTTGAAATATTTTTACATTCCCTCTAGTCACTTTTGATTAATTTTTTATATAATCTGAAAATAAGACAGGAAAGGGTTAAATTTTGCGAAAATCTGAAAATTTGATATAAATTGTAGTTGGCAAATTATGATAAACTGGAGTCGTTTCGTAAAAGAATGAATGTTATTTCTACAACCTATACCGAAAACGACCATAGACAACGACATTCTCATCTTTGTAGTCGACAAAAATGTTAATTTTGCTGGACAGTGTAAGTAATTTTTTTTTCAAATTTAACACCGAATAACTCCTGTATTGTTCCAAACCCAATTTTGATTAAATATCTAACTGAATTATAAGATTAATGATAATAAAACAGTGTTTCATTTATTATAGAATAACAAATAAAATGTTTCTCAAACAACGAAAAATCAACAAGAGATTTTACCTCATTTTTTCATACAGTAATAAATCTAAAGAAGATGACTGACATCCATTAAACATGGCACGTGGAACTAGAACAGACTACTCCGGCGAGCGAAATAAAGGGTTCAGTTCGGCATTCCAACAACCTGAAGAAGGTCGGAGCGTACAATAATAAATATGGCTACAAAGATGAGGACGAATAATGTAAATAGTCTGCCTGATTATTCGAGAAATCTCATTAAAGAAAAAGTGTCCTGTCCGGTAGGATTTGAACTTCCATATTCAGGTCAGTTGGTGGGTGACCTGAATAGGAGTCCGCTAATGAATATCAGGTACTGTAAGGTTGGAAGTACGGGTGCTGGAATGGACAATGACTTAGAATTTTTTTTTATCGTAGTATCGAGTTCCAATTCCCGTTCGGTTCGCTGTATTCACTTACGCTCAAATACCCTTGGGAAAGGTATAAATCCTCCTACCCTCCCCACCTCTCGATTAATTGCTAAGACTTGTATCACTAAACCATTATTAACCCCCAAAATAGTCTTGCAGCCTAAAATAGCTTTAAATCAACTGCAATGGATTATTAAGACGTAAAAAACGAATCAGTCAATGAACACATATATACTAGTATACTGAAAAAAGAATAAATTACATATTTAAATAGCTATAAAGTTTACGAGAGAATGACTAAATAAAAAAGAATGCAATTGAATGAAAATTAAGAATCTTGATAATTTATACCTTTTACATTCAAGCTGCATATAGCATGCAATCCACCGATTCTTCTCAATCAGTGGAGTTAAGCAGCATAGTGTCTGGTCATTGCTTAAATTTCACATAGCTTCTGTCTACCAATAACGTAATCTTAAAATCGGGTAATTAGAACTCTTTAGTCTGGGAGACTTAGTCACTCTAAGAGAAAAAAAATATTTGAGTTTAACCTCCGCTGTCTATCGGAGTAAAATATGTGGTCTAATTGAAAGAAAAATTCAGATATCAAAAAAAAAAAAAATCACGCGGATATAAATACCAGTTGGTATCTGACATGACATAAAGAGTCCATCTTTTTGAAATTCGAATCTGTTTCTGTTTCGATTTCATCGTTGCTCATCGTTTCAGTGAATGATATTCTCAGCTTCCTTCTGTAGAACCATATTTTTGTTTTCTCAAGTCTCTTCATCATCCGTGAAGAGATTGTTCAACATTCACTGCTGTATATTAAAGCCAACAAATTATCGTGAGATCAATGATCGCTTGCGTTATGAGGGGACATGACATTTAACACAAAATCCATTGAAGCGATTACATCTGATATAAAAGAATGGACGATACTCATATCTTTCTAACGTCGATGTAAATTGACTCCTTTATATATATATATATATATATATATATATATATATATATACACATATATATATATATATAATTATTTATTTAAAAATATGATTCAAACACGCTACATAAGAGGTCTGTTTCAATATATATATTATATATATATATATATATATATATATATATATATATATATATATATATATATATATATATATATATATATATATATCTATTATAAATTAAATGTAGGACAATAGAACTTCCAATTGAAATACGCTGAAAAGTGTTCAAGTGCTTATCTGAAATGAAATGGTCGAAATATATAGAAATAAAACCATGAATTTAAGTTGATACCAATAGGATAAGGTTTTTCCAAAACAGGATTCTTGGATAGAATATTAAGTGATATTTGGAACAAATTTGATATTTGGATGTTGGAATGAATCTAAAAATATTTCAAAAAATATATTTTGTTGTATTTTGTTATCTTTGGAAATGTATTGTTCTGTTGGAAAAAGAAACATTGGGAGAACTGAATATATTTCCGATTTCTAAAAGAGAATTCGGAGGTAAATAAAGTGAATTGGAATAATGAAACGCTAATCTCTATTTGTAAAAGACGCGAGATAATATTATAAATACAGTTAATATTGACAGTCGAATTGTAAATCAACTGGGAAATTTAAGAAAAAAAAAGAATCCTTAAAATCATTTTGAAGGACTGGCTATAAACAATGTTAAATAAGGAAAAGCAAAGCCGATATTCAGCTAAATACAGGCAGAATGATTCAACAGAAAATAAATATTTCAAAAGAAACAGAAAATGATAAAATTATTTTTTCCTAAAAACTTTGATCGATTGAAATCGGAAAATAATATTATATATATATCTGTGTTTGTGTATGTGTGTGTATATATATATATATATATATATATATATATATATATATATATATATATATATATATATATATATATATATATATATATATATATATATATATATATATATATATATATATATATATATATATATATATATATATATATATATATATATATATATATATATATATATATATATATATTTTCTAATAAATTCAAGCAAAACCTAAGCGAAATATACAAGAAATACAGCTTGGCTCGAACCGAGAATTCCTGTCAAAAGGTTTTGAATTGAATCGTTTAGAAAGAAACCGGTGATGTCTAAAGATGTTAATATGAGGAAAAGAAATTGTCGCTTAGAAATTGAAATTGCAAAAAGGGTTATTCTGCCGAAAGGACATTTGAATAGCAAGTAAATAGTTGGTTTATGAATAAATTCAATATCACGGACAAAATGAGAACTAAAACGATGCAGGGTTTCAAATGATTTTTCCTGCAACATTTTTACTTAGAATAAATATTTTATATAAAATCATAGCGAATAAATTTACATAAACTAAGCAAATAAAATGCTCTTCTTTTCTAAACCGCATATTCACCATACGTTTGGATATTGAATACATTACACACACACACACACATATATATATATATATATATATATATATATATATATATATATATATATATATATATATATATATATATGTATGTATGTATGTATGTATGAAGAATAAAACTTAAAGATCCATTTCGGTTATAATTTATTTCGTGTGTATCTCTATATATATCTCTCTATATTCATCTCTTCAGAACGAAAGCTTTTAATGAATGGAGACAAATTCCCCAGACTGATATACTAGATTGACAGGGAGAAGGGAAAGTAAGAGAGAAGTAAAGAAAGGAGAGAACGAAGGCAAGTGATATATTGTAAGGTGTTTCTTAAAATGTGAAATAGGGAGGGAGACGACGAGAGGGTAAAGAAAGGGAAAGGGAAGAAGGAAGAAATGAAGGGATAGTAGTAAGCCTAAAATAGAATTTTGGTGAAGAATGTTTTCCTTAAAGTATGGAACTATGTACAAAGGTTGATACAAGAGTAAATTGACCGATATGGCCTGTTATTTTCGACAGGACAAATCAGCACAATTTCAAATTATTATTATATGTTGTAGTGGTTTAACATTGAAAAGCTCGAAGAGGGTGCTTTGGTTGTAATTAATTGACCCTCACGTGTTTCTGGTAATTAAAAGTGGAGATTTTACCCTCCTAGTCACAAATTCTTAAAACAAAGTATAATATTTTTTCAAATAAATATATATATATATATATATATATATATATATATATATATATATATATATATATATATATATATATATTTGTTTGAATAAAACAGACCACTTTAAGGTTTCATGTAAAAAGTTATTTCACCACAACCCCTTTAACAGGGCTCTGGATCATCAGACTTTAATTCCAAAGGTTGAAATGAAAAATGAAAAGAAATTCACACGTTTTTGACGGACCGCAACAAAGCGTATGTGAAATTAACGAAGTGAGGAAGTGAGGTAGGAGAGAAGATAAGGTATGAGTAGGCTAGATGTACCATTTCAATTCCTTATTCTTAACCGCACTGTGTGTCGGCTAGACGTCGCTTAAACTTAACGTGTATTGTCTCTAGATATAGATGGGTAAGGGGTGAGGGAGAAGACCGACATTAAGGGAAGAAGATACAACAACCCTAATAAATTACATTCCACGAGCGCAGGTTTTATTCAAATTTTTAGACACTGTTAATTCGCATTACTTTAAAGGGTATATTTGGGAGGTTAAGGTTTGATATAAATCTAAATGTCTAAACAATCTTCGAAGAATTTAATTTGAAGTTCGTTGGAGTTTTGGGTATTTTCTATGAAACAGTCGATTGGAAAAACTCATAGAGAGTAAATTGAAAAAGTAATCTATTTATATTTAGTAATCTTTTTTTTATTTTTCTAAACTTGTACATTATTGATCGTTAAGTTGACATCTATTCGTTTGATTTTGTTCATTCATTAAAAAAACACGAGTTGATTATTCTATATATATATATATATATATATATATATATATATATATATATATATATACCGGTTTCGAAACGTTGTCTAAACTATATTTGACACAGTGTTGAAGAAATCTGAGAAGTGAAGCTCATGCATATCCAGTGCCTTAGAGCTTGAGCGATCGTTAAACTCTAATGATGATAAAAAATTTGGAGGTTGGGAAAATTAGTTCTCCTTGATTTTAAGGAAGTGACAATTTTCCTTTATTCCTCGGCATATGCTGGGTTCGGTTTTGAATAATGAGACGATAAAATGCAGATTACCGTTTTGGAAAACCCATAGGAATATCGAAAATTCCATCCGGAAAATAAGGAAAACTATCTCCTTGGAAACAAAGAAAACAGTTTTCAAATGTTATTTAATATCTTATTAATTATAAATGAAATAATTCTGGAGTATCTTTTCAGATAGGAAGAATAAACTTGAACACTATTTACATTATTCGGACTACTGTCTACATCTTTGTTGCCATAATTACCGCAAGGTTTCGGCCGTTGTACTCTCCGGCCTTCTTCGGGTGGTTTGAATGTCGAACTGAACCTTTTATTTCGCTCGCTGGGGTAGACTCTTCTAGTTCCACGTGCCGTGTATTACATGGCACAGTGGATAAATGCTTTGGTTAGATCCAGCGACAGGACCGAAAGAGGTGTGAGTTCAATACCTGGTTAAGGCATTGGAGAACTTGGAGAGGTGAATTAATAGGAGATAAATGATAACTGACATCCATTAGGCATGGCACGGGGAATTAGAACAGTCTACTCCAGCGAGTGAAATAAAGGGTTCAATTCGACATTCCAACAACCTGAAGAAGGTCCGAGTGTACAACGACCAATAGGTTGTGATAAATATGGCAAGAAATATGAAGACAATAGTCCGAATAATATCAATAGTGTTGTTCATGGTGACGGTCGTCTTCGAGTACAGAATCCAGAGGTTAGCAGTGAATATTTCGAAGACAGTAAGAAAGTGTTGTTCAGGTTAGCAGTGGATATTTTGGTAAAAGTAGCAGAGCGTAGTTCGTCCTTCTGTTTCTCTTCGCCTGACAAGCTGGACTGGACATTCGGGTAGAGTGAACAAAATGGCCGCCTTTATACACGACGGATTGAATATTCTACGTCTTCTGATTGGTTAACCTTCTATTGGTGGACTATAAAGTGAGTCAAGTCAGTTGGGCTAACTCACTAGTAGATAAATATACACAAAAACTGCAACAAATAGTATAAATAATACTTCATCTCAGAAATATACACAGATAATAAACTGGAAGTAAGAGAGATATAATCCTATCAATGTACACTGAGAATATCAAAGGAAGAACATGTGAACAATAAGGATGTCTATTGGAAAATAGAAAAGAACTAAACACTTGCAGCCATAAAGAAAAAAATGAAATATCGGGTGTAACAGAAAAATTGACCAAATCGTTTCAAAGCATAATTTTCGATCCCAAAAATGTTTGATAATTAAAACCACTAAACTAATTGAATCTCTTTTTTCCAGGTTTTCAGATAAGATTTTAGCCATCTTGACACCATTTTACGTAAGAACCACTGAAAAATCCTTAGAGTTATTCAGCTAAAAAAGAGCAGGTTAAAATTATTTTGTCAGACCCACTGTCTTCCCAAATGAGCAATCGTGAGAATAAAAAGATAACTCAGGTCTTAATGGTACCAACATTCATACTTTGTCTTCCATCTTTACGAAACATCAAGAAAACGGTGAACACGGTTAAAAAAGAAGGGACAGTATATAGGAAACCTGGATCAAGAGGTCAGAATAGGAAAAGGTATCATCACTTCAACTTAGAGATAAAGGGATCAATTAGAAAGTATCCAACTCAATCCATAAGACGTTTGGCATATGAAAGAAAAGTTTCAGCTATGACTGTCCAATGAGCAGCGAAAAAAGACTTGAAGATGAAATCGTACGTGATACCTGTCAATTTGTTATTTCAGAACAGCAAGTAAGAAGATTAAAGAGGAGGAAGATCATTTTGGATAAGTTTGAAAAGGAGCCTGGAATTATATATATATATATATATATATATATATATATATATATATATATATATATCCGAATATAATGTGAACAGAAATATATAGATTCTAACGTTCACAGCATTACTTAAAAAGAGGGCTCAATAACGATACAAGAGCAAGAATTATTTTTTATAATTTTTTTCATATAGACAAAACAAATTTCTCACGACAAAGATGCAACTTCGTTTCGGTGCATTTAGTTGCAACGTGACTGGTGAAAATCAAAATGGTTATCTTTTGATTCTCACCACTCGAGGTACAACTAAATGCACCGAAACGAAGTCGGATCTTTTATATATATATATATATATATATATATATATATATATATATATATATATATATATATATATATATGTATATATATATATATATATATATATATATATATATATATATATATATATATATATGAACTTTATTTCAAACTTTCATGAGCTCCCGATTCTTAGCTATGATTAATTAATGATGAGCATTTCATTTGCTTTTATGATAGATTTCATCACAATGCTTCTTCTATGCTTAGAGAGACATTATACCTTCTTATTGTTCAAAGTAATGTCCAATAGTGTTATAAAAACCTCGTAGAATTTCAGTAAGATATCATTAATCATTTCTCAGATACAAAATCATAGAGTTTAATCTAACACTTATACAATTTTGCTGTTACATGATTTAGACACTTATGCAGTTATACTCGGTATAACGTAGAAAGAAAGCATGCAGGAATATAGGATACAATAAATTAAGGGAAAAATCGACCTACCTACTGAAATCGTTCGAATGAATGTATAGTAGAACATTATGAAAGATGTCTTAATTCATTTAGAACAAAGACAGGAAGATGAATTTCTTTGAAAAGCCCTGGTCTTATAAGTCTACCATTCATCAATATTGCTGTCACATATTGCCGCTAGTTAATTATTCTTGGTAAACCCCCCCAAAATATATTTACAATTTTATCGTTTTGGACCTGGCATCTCAGCTTCACTCACATACCTCCCGTCGTAACTTAGCTTGCTTCTGATATTTCTATCAATAATTTCATGGTAATTGCTCTGATGAGCCTTCCTCTTTGGTACTTCAACTTCAAAAATTTAAGCGCAGTACTTGATTGGCAGCTCAGTCTCAGCATTTTCAAATTTAAATTAGTAGATCTCATTCTAAAATCTACGTTAACAGTTACTTCATACAGGCTTCTATTCTCTCTTCGGCATCCTTGCCTTCCTATCAGATTTGATCTTCAAAAAAAATTAAATGAAGTTTCAGTCGACATTTTCTATCTTAATTCTTGTTCTTTTATTGTTCTCGTTCCTTAATAATGTTTCTTTTTCTCATATTATTTCACATATAGTAACCCCTTGCATCTTAGTGGATTTATTGTCTTGCTTGAAATTATTAAACCGAAACTTCTTCTGAAAGGAGATGAAATAGAAAAGATGAAAAATTGCTATGGATTAAAATGATATTTATTGCAAGAATCTATGATATAGTAAATAATAAACGTATCTTTCAACATTTCAGAAATAGAGTTTCCCGAGTTAAAAGCATTTGTTGGGATTCAAAAGCAACTTTTACGTAATGCTGGTATATGGATAAGCTTCTTGAGTTACTGGAATCAACTGGCCATCTGAACAAGAGACTGGAAGATCCTTGATTTTTTTCGTTGGAGAAAGAAGTTGACCCGGTGATTTCGCTGCACGGCAACCCCTACGCCTATGAAAACGCGAGGGAGAATAGGATCGTGGAATCGTAACGAGAATGTCTTCTACTATGCGACATATCCCATAGTATTGCCTCTTAATCAATTATTTCTCTCTATACACGAATAGACATTTTTTGTCTGCGTTTCCAGCAGTTCTATGTTAAAGAAAAAGAAATGGTAACAATTAATCAAATCAAAACCAGAATTGTTATTTCATAGTAATTTAATAATTTACTTCTTAGATTCCTGGTCATTTTATTACTTTCAAAAAAGAAGGATCAATAATAGTCGAGTAACCTGTCACGTAATTTACAGAAATAAACGACCGCCTACTACTGGGGAGGCTAGACAAACATTATTACATATGCTTTCTCTATCCCTTAAACTGCAACTGTGATGAGCAAAACCAAGAAAGAATAATCTGGCGTAATCAACTTTTTTAACAATATAAATAAGGAGAAACCCTCATTCCTGGTGATTTGTAACTAACTTTCTAGCTCAACCATCGAGAACCATATACAGGATGTACCAAGAATACGTTTACAAACTTAGTGGGGCGGGTTCCTCATACAAAAAGGACAACAAGACCATATAAACAGAAAGACCATATAAACATATGTCTGCAAATGATTTGTTTTTTTGCTATTATGTTTGAAGAAAGTTTACGGGAGATGTCGCTGTGTTGCCATATTGACCAAATTAGTTCTCATTCCTGTACATTTGTGGCTAATCTATCTTCAGCGTTTAACGTATGTAGTAGCGAATTAACTGAGAAGTATTGCGTTTATCAATGACACGAAATTCATATCGTGAGCAGACAGATATGATTTTTCCATATGTCGGATGATAATGGACACGAGGCTAAACGGCTGTACCAGATTGCGTTTCCAGACCGAAGACAGCCACGTCTTCAAACCTTTGCTGCTGTTTATCGTCTCGCTGTTGAAATAAGATTCGTGGCATCACAAACTATGGATCGAGGAGGACAAAGATCCGCTCGTACGCCGGACCAATAATATAAGTGAATAACTTAATAAAACTTTATAACTTACAAACGAAGGATTTTCACACATATGTTTATATGGACTTTTGCCGGTATTTTGGTGTAAGGAACCCGCGCCCAGAATCTGTAAAAGTATTTTTGAAACAGGCTGTATAAACAATATTATAACGATTTCATTCTACGAATTCTACTAGCAAATAAAATGTGTGATATTATATAATTGATGTAATTTCGGCAAATAAGCTGCAAACTTATTTGATCGTGTATTAGCGTTTGCGTATTTTCTCGTCGGTTTTTGCGTGTTCAAGGATGTCCTGTTTTGGTTTGTTTGGTTTGGTTTTTGTTTTACGGTATATCAACCTCAATAGGTTATTTAATGCCGACAAAATTTTTATTGCTGGTAATATGTTTTTCTTCAAAAAACTATTTCTGGGAATAGTATAACTTGAAGAAATTTATAGCTGGTCATATTTTCTTCAAATAATGTATAGCTGCTTGTATTGCTGGTACTTATGTTTTTAAAGTATTGCTGATAATAATTTTCCTTCAAAGATTATTGATGGTAATAAATTTTTATTACAAACTATTTCTGGTATTAAAACCTATTTTTACACAAGTTTAAGTGTTAACTAATTGCCCATAGCTGGGACTCGAACAGGTGCTACCACCCCAAGTCAGGGTGGACTTGGAAACACCAGCAATTAAGAGGTGGTTCCACGGTTCTCAAAACATCCTGATGAGAGGCCTTGCTGCTGGACGTAGTTTATCATCTTACCCAGGACGCGAATGTAGTTTATCGTCATACCCAGGGGACATATGTAGTTTATCGTCATATCCAGGACGCGGATGTAGTTTATCGTCTTACCCAGGATGCGGATGTAGTTTATCGTCATACCCAGGAAGCGGATGTAGTTCATCGTCATACCCAGCACATAGATGCAGTTTATCGTCTTACCCAGGACACAAGGATATGCAGTTAGGTAATTTTTGTGAAAGATCATTCTGAACTTTTTCACCCCTACGGAACATTGAGACACGTGATAATTTGATTTGGCTGATTTGTTATTTACGGGTTATCAACATTTTTGCGGGATATGTCAAGTCAGAAAATATTTTACATTCTTAGATTTTTTTTTTTACAAACAATAATGATTTTTATTTACTGATAAAAAGTCTACTGATTAAGCCATAGCTGAATGTAGAAGAGGTTTGATTCATACCTTTCCTAACGGTATTTGTGCGTATGTGACTATAACGACCCCGACTAGGTAGTTGTCAGTCTCGACGTTGCTTAACTTGATCGGGTGAGAACCGGTGTCTCAACGTGAAATGACAGTAAGTCCTAGCGACATGGGAACAACGAGGAAGGTTTACGGAAAATGCAACCAAAATTTACATTTTATTTAGAATTTGAAAGTGACAGTTGATATTTCTGGGACATGATGTTTAAGATGTATATTGTTGCAACCTAAAAAAAAGGTTACTGAATGAGGAATAACCAAAACGGAGGTTAGAAATGAAATGGTAATCGTTATAGCATCAACAAAATACAATACTCGCCAGCGGCGTGAAGTAGGTAAACCACTACTAGTGGCGGACTACGTAGACAGCATATTGCCCCCCAATAGTGTCCAACGTATTTATGAGGATTGAGACATACCCATTAGTGTTCATAGATACGGCATATAACATATAATGTTGGCAAAAGGGACAAATGGAAATATCCAGTTAACCCCACTTAACGATATTCTGTAAATGAATTTGCAAACAGGGGTAGGATGGATATTAAGAGGATTCACATTGCTTACAGTCACAGTGAGTATGAATTTGGGGAGCGCCATAATTGCACACGTCCTGAATGGGCAGAGCACTTATAAGATGAAGAATAGCTTTTAATCGGAAATTTCTTTCATTTTACATATTATTTTAAATATATATTTGTTTATTTTATTCAACATATATTATGGTTATTATCTTTCATGTTTATCATTGAAATGGTTCTCTTTCCCCTCGAGGTTGACGAAAAATGGCATTGATTTCTAAGATACGTTCCAATTGAATCCGATGATAATTCTTGCACGTGATCATATTCAGCTTTTATTCACCTTCATGTTTGTCATGTTTTCCTTTCAGCGACATGAAGGACAGAGTCACAAGACTAATCATGCGTACCTTATTTTAAAATCGTTGTTTTCAATTATACATTCATTACTGTTATCACTGACGCACACCAGCCTTTTATTTTCAGAGTCAGTCGTTATAGATATGGAGAGTGTTCGTGTTTAGTAGCCAAAAAACAAACAATTGCTCATTCAATTTTTGCCTGGCAATTTTCCAATGAAGAGATAACTATAAAAAAACAAAACATAAAATATATTTTGAGGAAAGTTTATTACGTGAAATTGTTTTTCCAAAGAACGCAAACATTTTTCATCTAGACATTAATAAAGAACGAGATATTATAGCCTTACAGCAAGCGCTTCTAAACGTTAAATGTAAAGAAAAAAATCTCATTATAGAGATAGATAGAAAGTGTTCACATTGAACAATATCTTTTACATTATAACTCTTCCTTGTTTTCAATATTCATCCATAGAATATTAAAGAAAGAATCAAAATTTCTGAACGTGTCTAGTTACGAAACAATTCCCAATATATATATATATATATATATATATATATATATATATATATATATATATATATATATATATATGATGGACTTTCCGTCGTATTCAACGTATGAGGGCGCAAAAGCTCAGCTCTTAAAATTTACATGTTTGACTATATATCCATATGATTTTATTATTTTATTACAGTTTTAAAAACTTGTGTTGAATCAACAAAACCTTTCGGAAAAAGCTAAATACAGCTAAAATTGTATGTCACAATGTCTCCAAACGAACATCTCCAGGTTTATAATTCAGAGTTATCACGTCGACTGGTTATCGATGAAAGCTAAATAGGCCGAACTGTTCTACTCTTTAAAACATAAGCGATTGCCGGAATGAATTCATACCATTCCTAATGTTATTCGTGCGAAAATAGAAATATACAGAGAAGAGATGAAGACAGAAAAAAGGTATATATGTAGCGACAGACAGACAGACATATATAGTTAGATTGATTGTAAACATGAGAATCATCACTGACGATCATCATGTAGTGTTCATTCCGATAAACAGACGCGGTGTCTCTATGAATTTACTATAAGCTCTATCGATTAATATCAATATAACAAATTTGAATAAACTAAGCTTAAGCTAAAAACCAACCTATGGAGCGGCATTTAAGCTAGCTCCTGCGGAGGGATTGTCATTGGGCTTTCATCACAACAGGTAGGGAGGAGTAGATGCGATAGGCAACAATAAACTACAGAAGAATTCAAAATTGATCGTTGAATTTAAGTATTGCATTATTATTTAAGTTACCTTTTCAACGATATTTAGTCACCCCTACGAAGGCATCATTTGGCACAAGGCCGGTTTAACGTGGGATCTCCGAGCCCGTGGACTCGGCCAAAAATATGCCCATTGAAGCCGTATAAACGGGTTCTGGGTCGGTTTACCTCCCCGAAAGAGAATCCGCCCTTCGGCGTAGCCTCCTTCTGGTTCCTCCCCGCCAGAAGGCAGAGAGTTCAACCGATCAGCCAGTCGACTGACTGACCAACTCTTTTTCAACGTTTAGGGATAATTCTTCTGCTTCTACTTAAAGATAATTTGATGTACGTAGGTCCTTATGTGCAAGCAATTCTTTTTATTTCATAAATAACTTTCACTGGGTTTCGAAGGTAATTCTGCTTATTGCTAAATCTATTTTCAATTTATAAAAACTAAGATATATATATATATATATATATATATATATATATATATATATATAGTTTATGAAAAACTAGGGAATCCGTATGGGCAAACCTAAGGAGGATAAAATCCAGAGAGCTCGATGTAAATCCAGAGCAAATAATTTAAATAAAAACTGACCGCTTTAAGGTTCCATGTAATAAATTATTTCACCACAGCCCTTTTAAAGGACTGCGGATCATTAGAATTTACTTCGAAACAAAAAGTAACGTCTGATGATCCGCAGTCCTTTAAAAGGGCTGTGATGAAATAATTTATTACATGGAACCTTAAAGTGGTCTGTTTTTATTTATATATAAATCTCAGGTAGTTGTGTATCCAAAATTTCAGTATTGTGGGTCGTGATCCGGCCCAGAATGCTTTTAATTTGCAAGAACAATAGAACAGTAATCAGGAATACAGTAAATAACGATTGACATTGTATTAAAATTTTTGAAGAGCAATGTTAGCTGGAATGAACGGAGCCGGAAGAGAATAAATAAATAAAATAAGTAGTGCGCTTAAATTCATGAAATCTAGCTACGATATTCTACACACGAACAATTACCATGAAAGTATTTATAGAAAAGGCACAGGGAAGCAACATTATGGCGGGGGGAATGTGACTGCTGCCGAGATGCCAGATCAGGATCAATAATACGGATGATCCGCATTTGGATTTAATCAAAATCTTCTAAATTAATAGCAATTGCACCGGACCAATAGAGAGCTATTAGTACCGTATAGCCCGGTACTAAATAATCTATTCATCAATAAACAATTGTCTCTCCCAGCAGACTTACCTGATATGAAGTGTTGCCCTACCGTCCACAGGTTAAAATATGTGACTTGTAAGAAAAATAAAGTCGCAAGTTTGAAGATGAGACCCCTTTAATACTAGCCGTATATATATATATATATATATATGGCGATGGATGTCGCCAATAATCGCATTGATACTTCTGATTAATTCTATGTGTGATTATTCTTTGTATGTAAATCATATGCTGCCTAATGTTTTATTTTTATTAAAAAACTCTCGATCTGCAGTACATAAAAAAAAATAAAAATAAAATAAAAAAATTCCTATAAAAAATTACTACTATGATATTACACTATATTATTGAACTATATACTTAGTTCATGACATAAAAACTGAATCCACTTGTAAAAATAGAATACGTGGATTTAACACATCACAAGAAATATTTAAATAAAATTCTCACTTAAAAATTTTGAAAAACTTAGCGTTGCGTCTTTGCACGTTCCGATATTTTACAACCGTCAATAATAGCAGATATTCAAAAAACATCTTTCGGTCGACATACAGGTATATCGTCTCAAGTTTTTGATTTTATAAGGAAAAAAACACATGCCTGATGATGGATGGAAGACTGTCCGTAAAATACTAGCATTTTAACATCAAATAAACTGAAAAACTACAGACAACAAGTTTTTCTTCAAGGATCAAAACTCGCACTATGGATGAACAGGATTTTAATGCATATATTATGTTTTTCTAGCGATGGATGTCGCCAATAATCGCATTGATACTTCTGATTAATTCTATGTGTGATTATTCTTTGTATATATATATATATATATATATATATATATATATATATATATAAAAAAAACTCTTTCATGTAATACCTTTGATCATAAATACAGCAAACATCTTATTTCAGTCTGTCTCTGAATTATGGAGTTATGACAGTAAACGCCGATACACCCCTGTGTAAGCCACATCTTATCTCAAACAACTGCACTCGTTCGTGTTTGCACTTTTTACTTGGTCAGTTTTAGTCCATAAGAGAAGCCTGTTGTTTTGTGAAGATTGTAATCTTTGTTACCCAAGGCTTGGTGTCTATATATATATATATATATATATATATATATATATTACTCACATAGATAACATTAGTGTTGCATTCTGATGTACGTATTTATGTTATATCATAAGAATAAAAAGAAAGCACAACATAGAAGTTGCTCAAATTTATATTTGCTCTTTTACACCGAAGACCACCTAGATATCTTTATAAATATTACTCTAACGTAAATAGAGTTACCACCCCGCGATCAATACCCCGCCTCTGTAGACATTTCTCGAACGGGTTATCGATATTCTACTGAGGTTTTCCTTTGATGATCAAATTGGACACACCTCATATTCATCGATCACATTTCAATGTTTTTATTAATCGTCGTAATTAACAGTGTCAACTTCAAACAAAACCAAACAAAAAAAATCTGCCTGGCATCAAAACTTTGGAACAGTGAAACCGAGAAAGACGAAACGATTTTCATTCCGCGTTTTACACCAATCGAATCAACGTTCGAAAATTACGATTGACGTAATTTGTTTATGGATTGTTTGAATCCATCACAAGGGAAACTAATGCAAGAAAGGTAAGTAAAAGTAAATAGAGAAGGGCAAAAGTTTAGTTTTGGAAGGTAATATTTTTTAATAATAATTCTGACTCGGCTAAGTATGTTTCAATTTATCATAAATAAAATTAATCAGCCCATAGTATGATTAGATTTGAAGAGAACAGAAGTTCGCTTTGCCGTTCATTACGTTGCGTATATTGATCACGCAGAATAAAGTTCGATTATTGATCACGTTCATTAAATATCGACAAATACACATAATGGAAAAGTAATTCTGATTTCTAATTAATTGTTTATTTTATGGAAAACCAAAGTCACTAACTTTACTCTTTTTAGGATTGGTTGGCAAGTTTGCTTGCATTCTTTCAATGAAACATAAGTTACATCTTGCATTATTAACAATTTTATATTTTATGGACATATTTATATGCATAAATAAGTGTGTGTCTCTCTCTATATATACAATATATATATATATATATATATATATATATATATATATATATATATATATGCATATATATATGTGTATATATATATATATATAAAATATTACATATATAACATATATGATCATATACATATATATATATATATATATATATATATATATATATATATATATATATGATCAAATACGCATCTATATATACATATATGATCAAATATGTTTTAATGCATGCTAAATAATTAGGTTAAACTCCTTAATATCAGTGACAGACCGTATGTAAAATTAAAAGTGGACATTGAAGCCAACACCCAGCTGGAACAGTCTGTTTGATGCATATATACAATCGTCTCCGCTGGGTGTTGCATTCAAAATCCACTCATATATATATATATATATATATATATATATATATATATATATATATATATATATATATATACCAAGGCGGTAGCACCTGTTAGGGTCCCAACTATGGGCCAATAGTGTCTACCAGGGCTGACCAAGCTCTTTAGTGTTATAGAACACGGTTGGTCTAGGAGATGGAAAGCTCTTACACGAAAAGCCTGAGGTATATTGTCTGCTTTGGCTGTGCCATTTATTAGCACCGACTAAGTGTATCAATAGTTCAGAAAAGTGTGGTTCTCCACCAGCCTTCACCACTTTAATGAAATCACTTGTGTGGGTTTTCTGGCAGTTTACCTTTTCGTTCTTATCCACACAGTTTGCTTGCAAGGTCCGCTGGCAAGAGAGTGAAGGCGATGGGGCCGGGTAAAGGATATTACTGGAAGGCTCTAGCTGGAGCTCTACACAGTGGCAGACCGATTGGTGATGGCCGTTCTTTCACAAATCAATATACCACATAACGCCCTTGAGCGCTTAGCCTTGGATCGGGTAGAATGGTGATCAACGTGTTTTAGTGGACTCAGCAATTTTCAATCTGCTTGTCTGAATCATCTTCAAGAAGCGAGAGCAAGATCTAACTGCTCAGCCTATCTAACAGTGATCTCATCTCACAATCCTCACACTTGCTCTATATGTGGCCTCGTTTGTAAATCACTAGCGGGTCTTCAATGCCACTTAAGATTATCGCACAAAATTTCATAACTAAATAAGCTGTCAGATCCTCATACGTCGAAACCGACGGGAGGAACCTCATACGTCGAAACCGACAGTCCATTATTATTATTATTATTATTATTATTATTATATATATATATATATATATATATATATATATATATAAAAACACACTCACACGCACACACACACATATATATGGAGAGACAGAAAAAGAGAGAATAATATTGCTAGCATGGAGCTTTCAAAAAGAACCTTAAGGGAACTTGAGAAAATGGAGAACAGCCTCTCAGAATTTCAGAAACTGTAAATGGTAAAACAACAAGGAAAAATGAGTTCATGCCCGAATTTGGTAGAGAGAAATTATGACAACAAATGTGAGCATGCACTTTAGAAATTATATATATATATATAAACATACATATATATATATATATATATATATATATATATATATATATATATATATATATATATATATATATCAAAGTATATTTGTGATTTTATAACATACTTATGTTATAAATTTTTTTGTAAAATAATTATATATATATATATATATATATATATATATATATATATATATATATATATATATATATATATATGTGTGTGTGTGTTTATGTGTATAATCCTTCTGAATACAACATTGAATACAACAAACAAGATTTTGATTTAGTCTTTTATCCAATTTCTCATATGATCTTATAATTGTTTTCTTTTCAGACGACGAATTATATAAAAACGGTCCGAATGTTCTTTTAATCCGAGCGCTTTCGGCTAGACATTTAGCCATTTTCAAGGTTGAAATATTTTAACTGTTAAATAAGAAATAGTTTATTGCATGTATATATTTATATAATGTTTTCATTTTTCAAAATACGGTCAAGATAGTGTGTCCTTGTCCATAGTTGATATTATTGAGTGTTGGTTTTCTTGTTCTTATTAATAAGGCTTTTTTTTAGTGCTATTATATTTGTGTTGTTAACAAATATGTTACATATAGTGTCCATTAATATTTAAATGAGATCTAATTGAGCTATGTTCAGAAAGGTGAAGAGTGAGTCTTCGCGTCAACCATCTTTTAGTGTGGCCTATATAATTATTAACGAATTTTGATTCACCAGGAATACAATTCCTTGATGTTCATTTTAATTCGTAAATAATATTCTACTTATTTAATTTTGTTCCATCAGGTGAATTATTATTTTTAACTGTAATGTTACAGGTTTTAAATATTTTGTAATAAATAATTAATCTAATTTTTTGGCTGTTGTCAACTGATGTTGTGCATTTTTTATAATGTTCTTAATTCTACATTCGTCTTGTATATAAGTTTCGTTCATTTGATTTTTATAAAAAATAATACATATTATTGTTTGTTTTTATTCTGATCGTTGCTATTAGCTACCTTTGACAGAAAATGCCTAATATGGAAATCCAACAATTGATAAGGAAAACCGTTATTAATATGATTAATCCTCGTGCGCTCTCGTGAGGAAATTTTTAATAACACCTATTTTATATCTAAGAGGTCATTCACTGGGAAATTAAGATAGCAAGAATCTTTTCTAGATGGTTTTGTTTTTATAAACAGAAGTTTTAAATGTATTATTACAAAAATTGACGAGAACATCTAAGAAAGGAAGTTTATGTTTTCACTAAATTCATAACATTATGGACGGAATTTTGTTGAAATGTAACTTTCAGAATTTCTGTTTCTTTCTTTCTGTCAGCCAATATAATAATAATAATAATAATAATAATAATAATAATAATAATGGACTCTCCCGCCGGTTTCGACGTATGAGTTCTGCCAGCTTATTGATTCAGTTATGAAAGTTTATGCGATAATCATAAGTTGGCATTTAAGACCCGCTAGTGATTTACAAAGGAGGCCACATATGGAGAACGTGTGAGAATTGTGAGATGAGATCACTGTTAGATTGGCTGACTTTTTAGATCTTGATCTCCTTTATATATATATATATATATATATATATATATATATATATATATATATATATATATTGCCTACATAACGAACATGTATTTTAGGTCTAATATCTTTAGTTTTCAACTTAGGACATATAACAATTGTAGAAGCACGACTCGAGAGGGTTTCACATACATACTCATAATCAGTTTGTATGTAAATAGTAGGATTCTCACTCTGACTCTGAGCAATAGTTTTCTTAAAATATTGGGCTGAATTGATGGAGGTGGAATTAAATTATTTTAATGAACCGAATTAATGATAATCTTAATAGCTTAGGAGACGGGAACGTTAGTAAAAAAAATCCTCTACAGCAAGTTACGCAAGTATGCCTTGGTTTGTTTTTACTTTTACTTTTAGACAGTTTGTGCAATAAACCATCGGCAAAAGTCCTCCCGTGGAGAATGATCAACGGCCAAATGACCCTGTAGACGTTGGAAATGATACGGATACAGGAGCTGAACTTGAAGTAACCTCCATGTTATGCTATAAGATTTATGACAAGCTAGAATCACTTGTCATGTGCTGATACCGGGATCGTCCCCGACAGACTGTAGAATGTGTTCAATGTGGTCAGGCATACGAGTGGATATCGTTTTTCCTCGATCCATAGTGTGCGGGGCCATGGATCTTATCTCAGGATCTCGACAATAAACAGTAGCAAAAGTTGGATGACTGTACTGCCTGTTATTCTGTTATAGATCACCGGGATCATATACTAACACGATTGTTCTGATCCTAAAACATGCCTCTTTGTATCTGCTCCTAATGAGTGCAAGCTTGTCCTCAATGAGGGAAATCCTTGATAGAATAACATCCCGCCTGTTCGGCTCTATAGATTACTGGCGGTTCTGTGTGTCGAACAAGACTAAATACTGAATCCCCTCTCTATTCAGTCAGTTGGAAGGATATCATATATACTCTTCCAACATTCTCTAACCTGCAGGAGTGTCTCTTCCTTGATTTTCCCCCTAGAACGGAATACCTAATTAGTGATATGCACAAAACTCTATGATATCTGTCATCATCTCCAAACTAGATCTCCACAAGCATCACGGAATTGCCAGTATCCCTGTAATTGTTTTAGGAGATGTATTTCCGAACGGGCCGGTGATCTCCAGAAACTCTACAACAAATTTCTTGCTTTCCAGTTTTGGGATATCGGTAGTCCCTGTTTATAAGAACCCTAAACCATCTGACCCCAAGAATTATTCGCATTAATAGTATTTTACCATTTTTTTTAAAGTACTAGAGGCTGTAATCAACGCATAATTGATTAAGCGTCTCTCTTCACACAGCCTACTTCCAAACAAACAATATGGCTTTCGTTTCTTTAGGACTAACGTCGATGTGTCATGGCCGTTACTAATTTGTTTATCAGGCTTCAGATAAGAATGGCTCGACTCAGACTGTAGATTTAAATATCTCGGAGGCGTTTGACAGGTTAATCTCTCTCGCTCTCGCTCTCTCTCTCTCTCTCTCTGTATATATATATATATATATATATATATATATATATATATATATATATGTGTGTGTGTGTGTGTGTGTGTTTCTGCGCAGGGAACTGAGAAGCCCGTGTAATTAACCATTTTATTAAATTTTCCTACATTCGTATTCTGCAACAATACAAGAACAATACAATATATTTTTTGTTGACGGTTCCTTTAAGGACAGAGTGATATTGATATTTCGTAAATTTTGTCCGATCGTTGATGATGTGTTTGGTATAATGATAATGTTCATCCAAAATTGCATATGATTTGACTAAACTAGAAGAAATATTACAATAATATTAACATTTCCTATAAACAGCAAATGCATATTAATTATAAGGAGGAAGAATTTGCCCTTCCACAACGTCAATGAAACCTGGTCGAAAGACGGAATGATATACAAATACACAATATATATATATATATATATATATATATATATATATATATCTTCATGTTTATGCTACATTGACGGAAATCCTACCAGTACAAAAGAATTCTCTTATTACTATATTTGTACAAAAACGCCCAACCTTAAAATTTAAAATTCAAACTCAGCGTTGCGACCGCACGTTCCAAAATAATAACACATTTCTCATAACATTTTTTCGGATTACATCTCCATTTTCGTTGTCCTCTTATTACCGAGAAGTAAAAAACAAGAACAAATCTATTTCCATACCTGAGGATGTCTGTGGGAACAGACGAAAGCTTGTAAAAACTAAAAAAGACCTTATGAAAGTGGAATTTATAAACAGGGATCATATCATTCATATACAGGTTCGGGTTTAGGGTAACTTATTGAAATTGTTTGCGAAGTTGTATACTCGCCATTTAAATCATTAACCTCTACATTTGTTTTTTGTATGAATGATTCATATAATATATATATATATATATATATATATATATATATATATATATATATATATATATATATAATACTGTGATCCAACTCATAATGATTTACGAGTTGTTTATATAGTAAATATTTTTATTTTAACTTTCCTCAAGCAAACAATTTTTTTAATTAAAATATATTTTTAAAGACAAACACAAAGAAATCCCGCTTTGCCTTTTCGTCCAGTTGTTTGTAGATTAATTTTTAGATTTCAGCATACTTTTAAAAACAAACAATGTTTTAAATATTTTAAGATATTTGGGGGCATATTAAAAATATTTTCATGTGAATATGAGTTTAAAACATTTTTTGTCATATTAATAACATATTTTTAAGTTAATCTAAGTTTATCCCGGAAGCTCAATACATATTAAATGCTGTAAATTATTTACTAAAACGATAAAGATGAATTTGTAAACCAGATCAATGATGACACGAACGAACTGAAATATTTAATTGAATCAGAATAAAAAGAACTTTCTTTTCAATGGAATGTTAACATCAGCTTTCAATTTCTTATAACCTGAACCGTCATTAACCCAACGGGTCATGGGTAGTCTAGTATATATGTATATGTATACATGTATTTTTGCAGAGAAATATCAAAATGAAAATTGTTTTACTCACATGTGTTCTTTCAGAAAGGAATGTTTTACTTGAAACGGTTTCGCTTTTAGCATTTCAAAACGTTTTTAAATGATTATATCTCCACGTGTTGACGCATCTGTCTTGAGCAAAGGAAACCATCAAGGAGTGTAACTGTTTTTATATGTCACATTCGGCTATGAAGATCAGCATTCTTCAGATTTCGTCGCACTGTAGATGTATGCACATTGATTGCGACATTAGCTACTGAGCATTGGAGAACCACAAAAGTCAGAACAGGATTTGCATGAGCTTGCTGAATTTAGATGTCTAAATGCTCTTACTGTTATTTTTCGAAGACGGCCACTTCTTGATTGTGATGTCGTCAAATTAAGGTTTTCTATTAATAAATAATTTTTTTGGAAATCCAAATCGTTTTAACAGCTTTTTGTAGCCTTCTCTATTAATATAGGCTTCAACTATGTGATTCAGGATGTCTTCTTGAACTTTGCATTTATATATATATATATATATATATATATATATATATATATATATATATATATATAAGATATAATATATATATATATATATATATATAAAAGATATATATATATATATATATATATATATATATTTAAATATATATATATATATATATATATATATATATATTTAAAAGATATAATATATATATATATATATATATATATATATATATATATATTTATATTTAAAAGAAGAACAGACTACTTTAAGGTACCGTTATAATAATTTATTTCACCAGAGTCCTTTTAAAGAACGCCGGATCATCAGAGAGCACTTCCAAAAATGAAATGAAACGAAAAATGAAATTAAAATTGAAGGGAAGTGTAAGATTTGTAATTTAACAGAGAGTGTAAAAGGAGTAGTTAAAGAGACATGGTAGATTATAGGGAGGGATTAATTTCATATCTCTCTCAAGCATACTTTGTAATAGAGGAGGAGGAGTGACCAGACTTTGACCTATTTAGATGGTTAACTTAACGGAAGTGATATATAGAAATGGAAAGGGAGTAGGGAGAAAACAAAAAGGAAAAATGAAAAAGAAAGAAGAGGGAGAGGGAAGTAAAGAGAAAGAATCTGTAATTGGGTTTTAGCAATTTATGTAAAGAATAGATTTTAATGTTTGATAGAAATTTAGATGTCTAAAAAATTTGATGTTTCCTATCAATTTAAATATTTAATTTTTAAATATATATATATATATATATATATATATATATATATATATATATATATATATATATATATTTTAAATTTAGTCTTTAACTGTACACATTTGCATACACAATGATTTATATTGCTTAACTTGAGTATACACAGCTTAACAAAATTATGAATACATGTCATCTTGATTTTTACATGTGTACGAAAATTATTTTCACCTGCAAAAAAATACAGTGTCTTAATGTAAGGCTTCACTTTCTTTTGGGCGTTTTAATTAATTTTTTTTTTCCAGTTTGACATTTTTTTTAATTGTTGTGATTAATTTAATAAACGTTTTAATTAATGAATATATAATTTATTTAAGATTATTTGTTTATTATTTAGAAAATAGAAAACTATTTCAAATATTATCTTAAGGGTTCACTTACTTTTAAACAGCAATGTATATTATTTACATTGTTCGGACTATTGTCCTCTTCTTTTGTCGCCATATTTATCACAACGTTTCGGCCGTTGTACGCTCCGGCCTTCTTCAGATGTTTGGAATGTCGAACTGAACCCTTTATTTCACTCACTGGGGTAGACTGATCTAGTTCCACGTGCCATGTTTGATGGATGTCAGTTATCAGTTATCTCCTGTTTATTTTTCCTCAAGGAAACATGGCACAGTGGATAAAGGCGTTTGTTAGATCCAGTGACAAGACCCAAAGAGTATGAGTTCAATACCCGGTTAAGGCAGTGGAGAAATTTCAGAGGGAAAATTAACAGGAGATAACTGATAGCTGACATCCATCAAACGTGGAACTAGAACAGTCTACCCCAGTGAGCGAAATAAAGGGTTCAGTTCGACATTCCAACCACCTGAAGAAGACCGGAGCGTACAACGTCTGAAACGTTGTGATAAATATGGCGACAAAGATGAGGACAATAGTCCGAATAATGTAAATAATGTACATAATACCTCATCTCATAAATATAGACAGCAATGTATATAATGATAAATACGTTCATATGTATTTTTATTTATATAAATGTGCATATAAATACATTTGTCATATGTCTAAATGCATGAATCTCTGTGCGTACGTATTTTTTCTGCGTCTGTATGTACGCGTACGCGTGTTACTAATTACCGAAGCATGTGTACAATATTAATAATAAATATGTTTCATCGACAAAATAATGGCTGTCTCGGAAGATAATACCGGAACTCACTAGGTATGGGGTAATGATATTTTAGCACACCAGCTATGTCTGACCCTGGGTTCATCATTTGCTCAACACTGCTGGCAGCTGTCCTGCAGGTGGATTTCTCTAGCTTGAAGAGGAATAAACACAGTCACGTGCCTGAACGTTATTCTTATATCATTTTTTGTCGTACAAATATTTTTTTTTTAATTCATCACGATATAGTTATACTTAAATTATTTAATATTTCGTTCAGAGTATTAGAATTTTAATATATCGAATACGAAAATGCGTCTTTAAAAAAAATGTTGGTTCTCTTTCATATGAGCCAATTTCAACCAGTATGGAATCATACCAACCTCGATAGGGAAGATACTCGAATACAACACGGTTGTGCTACGTACCACTGACTCTAAAAATCGTTGATATGTGATACGAGACATGTAATCAACCATTATTAATATTAATTATGCACACGGATTCAATGTACAGAAGATATCTGTTTTCAGTAACGTATTTTTTTTTGCCATCTTCATGAGCACTTACACATTATTTATTTATGAAGTAAAACAAAAAAAATAAACAGATCCTTGAGAATGGCTGGCAATTTACCCTAAACGAAGCAGAAAATTAGATCTTTTTTTTTAGATTTATTAAATCGAGTAAATTAAATACGTGCATGCATAAAGAAAAAACATTACAAAAAAAAGATATCAAAAGTAACATGTCAAATTTGTTCAGCATAAACACGTGCGCGTGCACACACACACACACACACACACACACACACACACACACACACACATATATATATATATATATATATATATATATATATATATATATATGGATGGTGGATTTCACTCGTCGTATTCGTTTCCTAGAAACTGACAGCCCAGACATATGATTTTATTATAGTGGTGAAGGCTTTGTGCAGAACCATCCACACTTTTGGAACGGCCTAATACAGAGGCCTGGTGAGCTACTAGGTCCCCAAACGACCCCCCCGCAGGTTTTGAATTCAAGGCTGTCCTCCTAGAACCCAGTTGCCATCCAGGGCTATAGAGTCTGTCCTGCTATTTACCCATAACTGGGGGTGAGAAGAGGAGGATTGATACCTTTCCCAAGTGCATTAGCATGTAAGTGGATACGACTTGAATTCGAAGTCAGCTCTCCGATTCCTCAAACCGAGCCACTCTCCACTACTCCAAGAAGGCCCTCCACCGTGCGTATATATATATATATATATATATATATATATATATATATATATATAAAAAAAGTGAACATAGATGTCAACACTTGCGACAGTCTGTTTCATGCTATATGCAATCGTCAGGCCACATTGCATAAGTGTTGAAACTATGTTCACTTTTATATTTACACACGCTCTATCTCTGATATTGAGCACTTTATCCCATAAATATAGCACACCTTAAGACTATATTTCTTTATATATATATATATATATATATATATATATATATATATATATAATTACTTATTTAAAAATTCTAACATAAATATGTTATAAAATCACTACAAAAATAGCCATTTTTCTTTCAACACATCCGGTATCTTATCAAGTAATGATGTTGATTGTAAAATAAATGAAGATTTATTTTACATTCAACATCATTACTTGATAAGACACCAAAAAAGGAAACAAAATGGCTATTTTTGTAGTGATTTATAAATATTTTATGCTATAATTTTTAAATAAATATATATCTGCTCTAATCTGTATTGAGCACTCTTTTAAGAATAGTAATTGTTGATTATTGAATTTATTCCGTATACACCAATCATATACTTATATATATATATATATATATATATATATATATATATATATATATATATATATATATATAATAATAATAATAATAATAATAATAATAATAATAATAAATTAATATAACTATAACTATAATAATCATATATATAATAAAATAAATTGTATATGAGTTAAAGATCAAAAGCAGATTGAATATGGAACGGAATCCAACAGGGCGATAAAATAATCCCAAGCAATAAAGTTACGAATACGCGGTGCCTTCTGAGTGTGAAATAATACAAGAAAAATATTAAAGAGCGAGAACAGAAATTAAGAAAACATAAGATAACAATTGGCATTTCATTTAAATTCTTGGAGATCAATGTTGACTTGTAAATAACAAACCAGAAAACTCTTCACAAGCGACAGAAGAATCTGTTACATCAAGCAATTTCCATTGTAAAATGATGAAACATCTTATGATACATGCTTAGGTGATCAAGTATCTTTCGTTACATTTAAGGAAACAGTTTTTTTTCCCCGCAGTAGGTTGTCATTTTTTTTCTGCGGTAGACAAGTTTCCAACCAAGGCTATAGAACCTGGTCATTCCTGTTATTTACCTATAGCCCAATCCGAGTCGCTATATATTGTATTACATGCCTTATTTTAGTACGTCTCTTCCCTTTGCTTTCGTCAATATAAATATAGATAGACAAATTTATTCTCAAAGAATGTCTTCCCTTATCAGGTCCCTTATATTTCCAAAACCGATAAGACTGGAGGAAAACAATAATTTTAGATAATTTTCTTAACAATTCTATGCATGTTATTTGTCTATTAAGCATAGGCACCGAAGAAGGAGCGTAGGGATTGTTGATTTGATAAATAAATTCTCAATGGCATGATATACGGTTCCATTTTCGCCTCGGCATTAAAAACGCTGGATTTGGAAGGTGTGGTTATTTACAGTCTGTCATGTTTTGCTGTATTTGTGTAAGGGCAGTGGCGTAGGCGTCGTCAGATTTATCTGCAAATATCTGGATGGATATACGCAGTTCCACGTCCGTGTGGGCGACGCGGCATTATTATTCTTTTTTTTTTTTTTTTCTGCGATTGAACCTCAACCTAATGAATCTCATTATAATCACCTCTGAAAATAGATTCTGTAGAAATTAGCCAGATTCTTCCACGTCTTTTCGCACACCGTTTCTTTAATTTTCTTTTCGTTTTTATTTTTCTCTCTGTCTTCCATCATCAGCTTTCGTTCTCTCAGATATCACCTTTTTATTCTTCTCTATCTTTCTTCTTTCTCCGTTCTTTCTTTATGTTATTTTCTCTTTATCGGCTTCCATTTTGGTTTTTGTCTTTTCCTTCTAGACATTTCTCTTTATGTGTCTTAACTTTTTTTGTTTCTTCCTTTTCTTTCCTTTTTCTCCTCATCCTCAGCTTTATTCTTCCTTAAAGGAAATAATGTCCGCTTTTATTTTAGTCCGTCGTTCATTCTTCTTCAATTCTCTGCTATATTTCGCTAAGTCTTTGTTATTCTTTGTCATGTCTTTTAGCCTCTTTCTCTTTTTCTTTTTAATATCTTTCCCTTTTTATATTTGATTCTCAGTCAAGCTGTTGTTGTTGATCTTCTTCTTCTTCTTCTTCTTGTATGCAAAGCATTCCTATTTTCCCCATTCACTTTACTCCTCCTCTTCCTCCTCCTCTTCCTCCTCCTCTTCCTCTTCCTCCTATTTTCGTTTACATCTTGAACTCCTTTTTGTCTTCCGTTGGCTTAACTATTTTAAATAAAGCTTTATTTACATGAGTTAACTTTCCCATTTACTTTCTTCCTCTTTCATTCTTGTCTATATTTCTTTCTCTTTTCAATTTCCTGCTACATTTCACTAATTGTTCTTGTTCGTTTTCTTCTTCTTCTTCTTCTTCTTCTTCTTCTTCTTCTTCTTCTTCTTTCCCTTTTTGAATCTTAATATCCTCCTCTCCTTCCAATTCTTTCTTCTCAAACTTCTTTCTTCCTTTCCTTTGTTCTTCCTTTATTTTCGTCCACAGTGTCCTTCTATTTTCAAATTCCTGCTTCATTTAACGCATTTCCTATCCTCCTCTTCCTCTTCCCTCTCCCCTCTTTTCTTGCCATTCTTCTTTGCAGCATCTCTTGTCACATTTCTTCGACATAGTTTTCATCTGTTAATTCTTTCCCGGTCTATCACTATTGCATGCCTTTGCGTCGATAATGAGCAAGCCTTTGATGTCCTCTTCGGTAGGTGTCTCTGAATTAACTTTCCCAGAAATATTTCCCTTGTCTAAGGACCAACCCCGGCTACCAGTAAATTGATATCTCTAGTTGGAAACAAATCATTTCAAGTTCTGTAAGAACTATTCATCCAGGTTTTCATTTCGATTATTGTCAGCCGAAGCGAGAAGAATTACAAATGTTTCGTCTATAGTCGTTCCAGTTAAGCAACATTATTCCAGCTGAATTGTAAACGAGTAACCACTTAAAATAGTGCAAAGTGGAGAGGGGGAATACTCCGATACAGATTGACTGGAAATTGAAAAAAGTTATCGTTATATCAAATAGGATTAGTTTTTGTTTTTGTTTTCGAACTACTTGCATTTGATTATCCATAAATAATTTACACCTATCATCTTTAATTTGTACAGATATTTTTAAACTATTTTGAGATGAGAATGAATTAATAATTTTACACATTATGTACATTTGGAATATTGTCCTCATCTTTCTATTCGGGTAGAGAACGACTCATCCCCACCAACTGAACACGGCCGACTCAATACGGCCGACTCATCACCGGCAAATTTATCTCCGTGACAACTCAATTGCAAGACAACTCACCACCAACCTACTCAGTACGAAGACAACTATGTTGGTTGGTTGTTTTGTTATATGGCATATCAATCTCAGTCGGTCATTTAATGCCAACAAAATGTTTTAAATAGATTCTTAACGATAGTTTGGTAAAAATGGTGCGTATGTATACATATATATTTATACCATTTTCCAATTACTCATAATTTTTAGTACAATCCAACTTATTTTAGGAAATTTACAATCTTTTATTTTCTTAAAAGGTTTTTGTTTTCTTTTAAATTACTCACTTGGTAATATTTTGTTCGCACTCTAGTAATATTTTTTTCCTTCAAAATCTATTTCTGGCAATATTTTTCCTTCAAAATGTATCGCTGGTAATATTTTTTTTCAAAAACGTATTGCTGGTAATATTTTTTACAAAGTATTTCCGGTATTAAAAGCTATTTTTACACTTTCATAATGTTTTGACCCCAGTTTGGGGATTAACTACATACCCATAGTTGGGACGCTAACAGGTGCTACCACCTCGGGTCAGGGAGGACCTGCGAACATCAGCAATTAAGAGATGGTTCCACTCTCCTCAAAACCCGCTGATCAATATATCTTGTTAACCTCTTTCTGTTGGACCTAGTTTATCGTCTTACCCAGGACGCGGATGTAGTTTATCTTCATACACAGGACGGATACAAAATATGAAATTTTTCTTCGACTTTTTAAAAACAAATATAAGTAATTTATCAAGGCTCATTTGTTAATACATAACTATTTTTAAGTTAAAAAATTATTGAAAATTCTATGCAATTCCCCTTAAATATTAATTTGAAAATCATTGTGAAAAAGAAGAAACATTCAGCAAAATTCTTTCACTGACTTCATATACTTCTTCCATTTCAGGTGGATGGTGGCAAAAGAACTGCGCCATGCCACACAAGCAGAAGAACCCAGTCATGGCTGTCAGACAATTGCTGTAGCCACATAACCCCTTACATCTGGCTACCTAACTCCCCAAGCTGCAACTTCTTTGATTATTATGTGTGGGGCAGAGTTGAGCGAGACACCAACAAAAATTTGTAACATCAAATATGAACTGAAGACAAGGATTTTAGCAATATTCACCAATTAAAATTTACTCTTTTGTATTCCAGGATATTTTTGTGTAATTTTGGTAAATATATGTGTTAAAATGAGATGTTAGTGTTATTTTCAGTTTTGCATAATTTAGATGGCGCTTTATCTATCTATCTATCTATCTATCTATCTATCTATCTATATATATATATATATATATATATATATATATAGAGAGAGAGAGAGAGAGAAAGTGTGTGAGAGAGAGTGAGGGAGAGAGAAAAATGTTAAGAATAAAAAGTCATGTCTTTAGTTTTAAAATATATTTGTTTTAATACTCTAAAGATTCTGCTTGAGGTTAGCAAGATATATTGAGTCAAAACAATAAAGATTCTTTCTCGCAGAGATTTCTTTTTGTTTTCTTGCTTTTAAAATACTGGTAATTAGAATCGCAATGTCCTGAAACTATTGGATATATAATGAGGAAAGAATGCATGGAGAATTCGTTACTCACCGGGACTATTGAAAGGAAGAGGTTTTATGGTAATCCTTGATTAATCTACCCAGCTTGCAGAAATTGATGACAGAACAGGAACTGGGAGAGATATCAAGTGGAAAAAATTACATAGAGCTAAAATGGATAGGAAGTTGTGGAGAAATGGTTATGGCCTATGTACTGAAGGCACATGATTCATCAAAGAGAGATGTTTCCACTAAAATTATTTTCTTCATCTTCTTCGATGGAACCAAATGTTTAGGAGTAAGGACTTTAATAATTTGTAATAATCACATGCATTATTAATCAACACAAAGCCATTTGAACAACTGTCACTATGACTATGATGACGTCACTGCATTTCATAGTAAGGCCCAAGACAAAAAGTGGCAGTTTTAGATGCAATGTTATCGCTATAAACACATCGTTGCTTTGAGGGCTGGTAGGAGTGAATTGTCCAAAATACATATCCATTGTAAGAGTTATTTCTGCTTGTTGTACCAACATAAAAAGGGCTAAACGGATAGTTGTTTCCTCTCTCCCTATCCTCTGTCTATCTATATTTTGCTCTCTCTCTCTTTCTCCGTCTCCTTCTTGGATCGCCAATACTTTAAGATATGAGCATATAATGCCACCTATCATTATTAGTTGCGATGAGCTATCTCAAATACCTTAAATAAATTTAAAAAATAGTCCCTCTGGAACTTGTTAACAAATAACTAGTTTAACGATAGATCTGACGAGTTAGCAGACCTTAAATATTCTGACTGTAACCTGCTAATAATAAACATATCTATCTTAACAAAATACTAAGTTACAGTAAATTTCAAGTAAAATCTATTTGAATTTTTATGAAAATATTAACGTTCATCTTTTCTTTTTTTTTTTTTTTAAGCAAATCCCCCCAAACAAGGCAGGAGTGCTACTAGCACGCAAGAGTTTACAGAGAGTGAGAATAAGAGTAAAGAGGAGAGTTTGGGAAAAGGATAAAGAGAAGGACAGGGATCAAGGTCAAGGCATCAAAAGATGTCGATTGACATTACATTTTGATTATAGCTATCAGGGAAGCAAGTGATAGGAAGGGAGTTCCACTGACGGGAGATGCGAGATAAGAAGCTGTTGGAGTAGAAGAGATATTGAAATTGTGTGACCGAGATGCCAACCTAGCAGCACGCTTAAATTCATGCAATCTGAGCACCAGCGAAAGTAGCTCCTCTGAGCAGTTGCCACGAAAATACTTGTAGAAAAGACAGAGGGAAACCACAGCACGTCTGTGAGATAAAGTTTTACATCGCAATAAATAGACAAGTCAGAATAATGGTTAATACAATGTTTACAGTGAAACGCTTGGGATAGGACATGAATAACTAGCTTCTTGAAATTCTTTGAATAAATAATTCCATTATTTTCTGACTTTTTCCAATTAATGTATTCTCTGCTACTGAGTTTAATCCAACATTGCGACAGATATATTGAAAGACATTTACCGATTATCCATTGTATCTGGTCACTAGTCAAATACCGCTTGTTATATTTTCGCGATATTAATGTTTTCGAAAAATCTAAAATATAGGCCGTTATTCACAGCTGATTTGTATACGTTTACGATGTTAGTCATCCTGCGTCTAACTTCCGTAGATTCCTGAACGAAATGCTTATGTATGCAATATTAGATAAGACAACTGCTTTAAAGGATATACTGCCAAGTTAAACTTCCTCAAAAAAAAAGAAAAGAAATAGAGAATTTAGAAATAACCGACAAATTGAATCAGTAAAAAAAAAAAACTATCCAGAGTTCGTATAAACGAAGATGGAGTTAGGAAATCCCCTAAAGAAAATCTAAATAAAACATAGAAGTTCTGGCAAGTAAAGGAGAGGCGCATAAGAATTTGTAACAAAAATACATTAGCAACCCAAGTGTAGATTTTAAAACTATATAGAAACCAGTGAATGTAAAGTTCGACTTAAGTACATCGCTACGGAAAATAAAATCTGTTGACTGAGCTCAAATACCGACCAACGAAGATATGTTAATTTCGGGCTAATGATCTCGGGGAGGTGTAAATCCATCTATTCTTCAGGCATATCTCTTTGTAGGGCAAATAGTCTCGGAGAAAGACAATTCCAATACTAAATGCAACAATTAGACATGGTGATTTCAATTTTAAAGAAAAACAAGTTGTAGAGACTTGTCATAGCTGAACTGTTGAAGAGAGAATGTTTTAAGTAAAGTGAAATCAAATGTATATTTATTGTAAATTAATACAACTATGGCACAAGGCTGAAAAAGGGGGAATGGGTTGAGGCTGGTCTTCACTGACTGTCTTATAACTAGCTAATCGTATTCATGACCCATTCACTCGTTACAATTTCCTCATTCACCATCAAAACACATCCCTTGCCAATCAATCCTCCATACACCATAATACTACATCCTCTCGGGGCTGGGATGTCTATATAAAACAAAAAAAAAAAACAAAGCATCACAATGAGACGATAAATATTATTTACAATATATATATATATATATATATATATATATATATATATATATATATATATATATATATATATATAAATCGAATGAATGATCATGAAAGGGGAGGGGTGAACCCCAAAGCAAACTAAGCATCAAAATAAAGCAAAAATAAACATAACTGATGTTAGCAGGACGCGTCCAACCCTTCGAAAAAAAAAGAAAGCGCTGTATTCTGCCCTTGGACAAAATCAAGAGGCTCTCTCGCTAAGGAAGAGGGAAAAGAGAAAATATAGACAGGCATGGGGAATCAATAAAACTGACCCAGTCGAGATGAAAAGGGGCCAAAACAAACTGGGTTTGCCTTTGCCTTGTGACATGGGGCATTATCTTGCATAAAGGTAGCCCTATCGAAACCTGAATTCTGTATGATTGGCACAACATGATCTTGAACAATGTTTTTATAGATCTGCGCGTTTACACGAGTTGGTAACCGGACAAGAGGCGTTGTACCTTGGCTAGAAAACATTCCAAATACCATGACGCTTCCGCCCCCAAACTTGAGAGTTTTCTTAGTACACTTTGCACTTAATCTTTCACCAATACGTCTCTTTACATTGTTTTTTTCCATCATTTACAAATAAATTAAACTTGCTTTCATCACTGAAAAATACTTTTGCCCAATTTTCATATGTCCAAATTACATACCTGTTTGCAAACTCTAATCTCTTCTTATTCTTCGAACTAACAAGTGGTTTCTTCCCTGGGGTTCGATTAAACAGCCCTATTTCTTGCAGTCGTCTACAAACAGTCTGTCTTGACACATTAACACATGAGGTACTATTCATAACCCTTTTAATTTCTGTGCAAGACTTAAAACGGTCCTTTAATGACATACGCTGCATTATTCGATCTTCTCTTGCCGAAGTTTTGCGGGGTCTGCCGGTTTTAAAAGCACTAACTATTTTGCCAGTATCATTGTAGGATTTAACAACCCTGACTACAACCCTCTTGGAACGTTTCACTTTCTCTGAAATCTCTCTAATGGTGTGCTTTTCCTTGTGTAGCTTCACAATAACTTGTAAACGAGTAATCAAGTTTTTGGCGTTTCGCCATGGTGCCGGCTGATGCAACGTTTACAAATGACTAAGTAAGAATTATTCTTTAGAGAAAATCAAAATATCTGAATATAGCATACTGTTTACGTTGTTTTTCTCATTTTTGTACCTTACTTTTGGACGATCCTATTTTGAAAATAAATAAATAATTGTTATAAATCTTTTTCTATCCTTTACAAATGATTCAAGTTTTAGTATGTTATTATAGATGATAACGACTACCAGTTGTCAAAATTTCATCTTTTCACAGTTGTTATTTCTAACAAATATTAGATTTTAAAATTTTGTCCCTTAGTTTTGGTCGCTACTGTGTATATATATATATATATATATATATATATATATATATATATATATATATATATATATATACATACACACAAGTATAGGATTGGTATATACGGAATAAATTCCAATAACCAAAAAATACTATTTTTAAAAGAGTGCTCAATACAGAGTAGAGCAAATACAATTATTTATTCGAAAATTATAACATAGATATTTTATAAAATCACTATAGGCATTTTGTTTTAAAACTTCTGGTGTATTATCAAGTGATGGTGTTGAATGTAGAATAAAGGGTTTTTAAAAAAGTCCAAGTCAATCAAACACCTCTGGTTAAGGGGAAACGCTGTTACCAATCAAAATACAAGTATACGAGAATTCAAAACAGTTGACAACTAACTAAGATTATAATAATTGTTTAATGCTTTAATGTTGGGGTTAGACTAAAATAGAATAAATATTAAATTATACGATAAATTTGGAATAAAAATAATAAAAAATATAGCCATTTTAAAATTTAAATTTAATCTATATTAAGTTTAAAATTATAAAATTACTGGGGAAAAAAACTACATATGTTATTCTATTTATTTTATTTTTATTGAAATTAAATTTGAATAAAACTTATAATCAAATGTTGCTCCGAACTTCATGACAACAGTGATTACATTTGAATCGTAAAAAGAAGCAGGGACGGATGACATCTTGCAAAAAAAAAAAAAAAGAAATGCATACACAATCAGATTATAATACATAAACACGCAGACGTATTTAAATATATACGCACACAAAAAGGCGACGAGACAGGAAATATCCCCACGACCCTTAAAAAAACACAAAAAAAACACATACATACACAATGAAAGGTACACACAAGTAACCGTACACTCAAACACAAATAAAGACGCGTACATACACGCAGACACACACACACACACACACACACACACACACACACACACATATATATATATATATATATATATATATATATATATATATATAAAACTCAAATGTTTGGGTGTAAAGAATATAATAATCTGTCCCTCATTTATCGACACAAGATCATTTGAAAAACTGTCGCTCTGACGCTTTTATGATGTCTTTGCGTTTCATAGTAACCATTAAGAAAATCATTTGGTTGTAACTTTATCGTTTTAAAGCAGTGGTTTTTCATCCAGGGTTCCGCGGAACCCTAGTGTTCCGCCAGTAAAGCCCAGGGGTTCCGCAAGAAGTCACACAAGTACTATAATTAATATAATTAATTTATTGCAGGGGTTCCTTGAGCCACTGGAATGTTTCCTTGTGGTTCTGCCCCAGCAAAAATGTTGAAAACCACTTTTCTAAAGTGTAATAAGATTAGGAGTCCAAATTGTTTATTCTTCAGTTCTGTTCTTCATTAGATCATACTGGCGTGAAGGTTTGTGGATTTGTGAGTTTTCTACGAACGTGATACTATTTTAAAGTGTAGACTGTCTTTCCCACTCGGGTGGAGACTTTATATATTTTTATCATTGGGTTCTTATAAAAGTGCACATTTTAAGCACAGCTGAGAATACCGCCTATTTACATATCAAAGACACCCCTTGATATCCTGTGAAGCTGGAATGTGCACTTTGTTAGGGTGATGGAACGTTCCACGTCAAACCTTCGATGCTTGTGTCGCTTCTAATCGCGTTGTACGATAATGAACGTAGGCTAAATTATTATCTTTAAAAGAGCCAAACCATATCTGGGACCATCAAAGACTAAATACTCTTTAAAAGAATGTTCCTTATTGGCATTAATTCCGATTAAGACAATCTGATATTTCGTGGTGCGAGTTACATGCTACCTAAATAAATATTTAGGGATATTTTATAATCCTACTTTCTAGAATAGCACATTCTGGAAAAGAAGGGCAATATAGAAATTAAATTGATTATGATTTTAGATTAATTCCCTGGTACACGTGGAATAAAGCTCGCGGTTAGGTTTCCAATTAACTATTCAAACAGCTGCTGTCACAGTCAGTTCTCCAAATGACGTCCCCCTTCAGGCATCCGTTCCAAAAATGATACATAGCATGATTCCTGTCGCACTCAGATCAATAATTAAAGACCTGATTTTTCCTATACCGTCTTGTTAGCAATGAACAACGTCTAGGTGTTCGGCGTAGTCATTAAAGTTCATTTTGTATAACCAGACGCCATTTTATTAGGGCGGACACTTTAAAATGGGCATCAATAAACTTTATGAAGAAACCTGGTTGTCTAGCCGGTGAAGAAGTCAAGAAGAAGAATAACGCTGAATTAAAAACCAAATAGGCTTGTAAATCCACCCTAAAACGTATTTTTTTACGGAAACCTGAGCAACAACAGCGATCGTGGAGTGACTATAACCCTATATTCCAAAGATATATACTGATTAAAGAAATTCATGAACGTTTTATTTTCCGACGTGCATTCCTGAAACTTAGAGACTTTTCCAGGAGAAACATTTTTATTTATAATTATTTCTCCCCAAGCAAAGCAGCAATGCGACTAGTACGCAGGTGAGAGAGTTACAGGGAGGGAAAGGGAAAGAGAAGACTGGCAATAGGGTGGATCGAGTAAAGGAAGAAAGATCAACGGGGTTAAAGATGACAGAACATGGCAATAGGAATTGCATTTAAAATTTTGTAAATTGTAGTTATCAGGGAAGCAATGAAACAGAAGAGAGTTCCATAGGTTGTATGAGCGAGAAAAAAAACCGTTGGAGTATAATTGGCGGTTGCATTTAGCTATTTCAACAGGTACCACGGTGGAACCTAAGTGCAAATCTAGTAGCACATTTAAATTCATGTATTCTAGGCAATAGGGAAAAAAGCTCTTTAGAGCAGTTGCCATGGAAATATTTTTAGAAAAGACAGAGGGAAGCCACGTTACATCGACGAAATTGTGAATAAATTCCAGATGAAAGATCAGGATCGTTTATATTACAGATTTCTCATTGGATTTTTTTAAGAATCTCGAGATGTACAGCAAAAGCACCAGACCAGATATGCCAACAATATTCACGGTCGTAAATGGGCAAACTGGATTAATTTATTAATTTCAAAGTACAAAACTCTAATGTCTCCCTAAGAAATATACGACTTCAATGCCTTTGCGCTATTGCACCAGCCACTTCGTGAAGACCACATGGAAATCATCCAAAGCGAAGGTTTCCAGAACCTTTGTCTGCGCTTTTTTCCTCTTCTCTCTGTCTTCAAAACTACTATATCTGAGGTTCTTGCGTCTGAGGAACAGCCAAATGTCATAGGGAGGGTCAGTTGCCTATCTTTGTTAAAACAAAACTTTCTTTCATAGTGAGCTTTCAAATTGTCTTCCAGTTTCGACAGTGTTCTTCAAACGAGTCAGATGTTTAGTACGGTGTATTCAAAGAGTCGCTACAACCATTGTCTTCGATCTGGAATAACAGAAGTTGGTAGATCAGCTTACACTGGTCTACAACTTCTTACAGGTTTACTACTTCAGAAATTATATGTGCCAATTTTCTATGTATTTTGGCATAATGAATTCGAAAACAACTTTCACATTAGATGATTCGCTCTAGATTTAGAGAGAGTTATGTCATACACGTACATACAACGGATGTCTCCAAGACAAAACAATACTTCTTTTTAAAACCTATATTGATGATCTGTTCTGTTCTGATCTTCGTAGGCTAACTAAAAATACACAAAAACTTCAAAATGACAAAATATGGGTTTATTGAATAAAGTACAATCGGAAAACTCTCTTCAGAAGTATATAGATCCGCAGTTATTCAGCAACCACACGTCGCTTCTTAGTTTATCTTTTGTAAATTAGAGACGGATTATCTCTGGTCACAACAGTAACCAACAATAATCAGCCAGCATTTATGGGCTCTACTTGACTTGATACCTGTTCTCCATTGCAAGAATCATGATGAAATCACACCGCGCTTGTCACTCACAGTACCACAGTTTTGGGGAAAATTAAGATGTGAGTCCAAGAAGTGGAACTTCAAAGACAAGATACAGCTAAGATATTTATATGCATTCAATGGGTCTTCCACCAGGTTTCGGTAATGGTCTGCGCTTACATTACCCAGAAAATTGGTTGGCACTGACTTGAAGATTTCCATATATTTTTGTTTCCTTTCTCCGTAGAACTATCTCCATATCCGAGGAGTAACAAAAATGCCTTCCTATATCTTTGCTTAACTTATCCTAGCAGATTTATTATTCACGTACTTGAATGCTGACTTTATTTTGCCCATAATCGTCAGCAATATTTTCATAAGACCAAACTTCGTGTGAAGATGTGACAACAAAATATTACTTGGCTCAACTTGTGGCGTATGGTGAAAATTTTCCCTCCCAGGTTCCAGCGATTGTCGTAGTGGCCAGTTTCTTTGATGCAATGGCAACGTCTCTCTTGATTGCCCATTCACAAAGAAAACAATAGCACTTGATATATTCACCATGCAGTCATAGCAAGAGCGCAACAACTTTCAAATATCCGCAAAGGACTCAATTCTGTTGATCAGAGTTGATACATTTCTGTAGTTTTTTCATATTGTCATAAGTTTCTTTCATTTGAACTGCATAACTAACTGTGACTGATGGTAAAACATTACCAAGACTGATTTGAAGAATAACAGCATCTATTTCTCTGGATTGTAACTGACGTTAAGTTATTGTATAGAAGCATCTGATATTATTGCAGTACATAAAATCACCTTCATTAAGAATGAATGTGGCTAGATCCTTGTGACGAAGACGAAAATGGGAAATCTTTACACCACAGTAGATTCTACAGCTGTCTACTGAGACATAACAGTTATGCTTTGAAGTTACAAATATCGGGCTATGACCTTTGGGTCACTTTGAATAATTAGATTTGGTCCAGAGGTGGATGTGGAACAACTGTGTTGGTCATATGAAGTTGATAGTTCAGGCACTGAGGTTTCATTTTCTTCTCCATCATCAGAATCATTTTCCAACGATTCAAATGCTTCTGGGACTGATATGGTTTTATTATATGGGAGATAGGGCAAAGCTGATTGAATGTTTAGATATTGAACTGTCCATTTATTTTTCTTTACAATCCCTTAGCAATTTAAGACACCATGAAGAAGTAGAAATCAGTGGCTCTCTCGTTATTGATGGACGCTGGAATGGCATATAAATTTTTTCTTCATTGTTAGACATTGGCTGAGATTCGTTGCATAGATATTACCCCATATGTGGGGTGCACACTTCTGCTCTTGGTCTCTAACTTTGCATTCAAAATATAATTGGTAGGCTTTTCGCACATCTCTTATATTAAATTTGTCGGTTACGTTCTGAAAAAAACACGGTGCTTTTTCACAGGTCAGTTAAATTTATAAAGAAAAACGAGTAGAAAAGAGAATAGTAATTAAAAGAAAAAATATATATAACAAGGTGAATAGAAGTATAGTAATTACAAGAAATATTCATATAAAACTAGTACAGTATCTTGGGATCTAGAGCCAATCACAAATTTCGGATATCATTTTTCTTTCCGATGTTTACAAAGTAGCTAATATTGGCTATTTTTGTTTGTGAAGCTTTTACTTTTGAGATCGGTGTTATTAGGTGGGTATGAATTATATACAAAAAGTAAAATTATCTAGTATAGTGATAACTGCCACGTCTAAAAAATAGAGTCTCAAAAGATCTGTAATTCGTGTAGAGACTTGTAAATGTTGTTGATTTTAAATGTGCTAGCCAAAAATGTCTTCTTTATATTAATCATTTTAAAATAGTGTGTTACGCTAAATCGGTTTTACACTTACACCATTTATTTCAACAAGATTCCAATTACTTTTCTAGCAGAAAGAGAGAAAAAATTCAACTATGCAAAAGTGATCATCTTAAAAGAAAAGAGATTCAAAGTTAAACGATCATAACTTGACTCATTTGGGATCATCGATGTGGTGTAATGGTTAGCAAGCTTATATCGCTCGAAAATTATAACTGAGTTGTGAATTCGATCCTCACTGGATGCTCCATTCTATCGGCTTTCTGTCACATCTAAGTTACACACAGAAAGTCGCCTTTGATTGCCCTCTAGTTGGGGTCAGAACGAAGTAAGCCCAGTTCAGCTTCTCTGAGACTGTATTCATTCAGACTCCATATATAACAAATCGCTTTGTTATTGTACCTGATGTCTGCTTGCAATTCAACTATGATGCGGTTTAATAATTTCATATTGTTGTGGTAGGATCCACCTAATTTGCATAGTGGAGTACCGACCATATAAATATGGTTGGAACCGGGATGAGAGGAAGGAATCAAGAGATTCAACCAGAGACTCTGGCCGACTGCGACTCAGTCAACACATTCTGCAGGAACGGTCTTACCAAGAATATACAAAAGACTATATGTAAATATTGTGTACACTTTCTTGTTTCAATACATTTTGTTCTAAGTACATTTTGTGTTGCATTATTATTCCATGCATTAGTCAAGTTTCAACACATATATATTGCATATTCGTCCTTAAAAACCTTTTTCCGAAATTTTAAAATGGCTATCGGAGATGATTCAGGGATAAAAACCAAGATAAATTTTTGGCACGGATAGTTCAATCTTAACCGTTTAACAAGTGAAAGCGACCCCAAATCATGAAATCCTTCGTCATGTATAACATCTCAAACATTCTCAACTCGTGTTTTCAATTGGAGGAACTCTCCGACTGGCAGTGCAAAAATTTCATATTCCTGGTTATCTCGGAAAATTTCTGTCAGTTGTCTTCCATATTAAATATCCTTTAACGTCCATTCTTCAGGATAAATTTGTCAAAATACTCGACATACAACTCACAGGGCACAGTCGGTCCTTTGTGTGTAAAATAAATTTTTCAAAAGGGAAGAATTCACATCTTCGGCTAAGTTAGAAAGAACTTTATTGGACAGCTGATGGAAATCTCTAAAAAGGAAAGTGTAATGTTTTTAGAAACATGGAAAGAACTGTAAAATAATTATCTAAAGCTCAAATTGCTGTATTTGGAAGTGAACAAAACAGACATAAAGAAAGGTAAGTTACGTTCTTTTTCATATTGAAAGGTCGTCTCTATTCCGATCATATTAAGAAAATTGAATAAAAACAAGTGTTAAGAGGAAGAAACTTATTCAACTGATTACTGGATAGGAAAAGTTTCAGAGCTTATTATTTTAAGGATACCCTTCGTAAATGTGGTAAATAAAATGATTTTACCTGTGCTCTGGCCATTTTAAGGGTTATTACAAATCATGTTGAAAATTATTTTCATAACGTCTGATAAATTTAATAACATTATCATTGAACGAAGAAAGAAATTCACAATATTGATCCATATTTTTTAATACTTCTCCAATTCACTCTCGCGTGGTCATGTGTGACGTCATGAGATGCGGTGCGATTTTCGCTTCTAGCGTCTTATATGCACGGGTTTATCGTTGTTTAGAAATCATCTATGTAAACAATGACAGTCTATCATCAGTCTTGTCCGTATATTGCTTAATATGTTGTAACTGACATCTTTGATAATGGCTTATGAAAGCCGAAAGCTTAGATTGTATTAAAAAATATGGATCAATATTGTGAATTTCTTTCTTCGTTCAATGATAATGTTATTAAACATATCAGACGTTATGAAAAGAATTTACATAAAATAAATAGACAACACTTGTCTATATTATTTAATGAAACGTATATATATATATATATTTATTTATATATATATATATATATATTGTCATCCGCAGACACACACACACATGCACATATATATATATATATATATATATATATATATATATATATATATATATAGAGAGAGAGAGAGAGAGAGAGAGGTGTACCATAATTTCCTTTATAAACTTTGGGGAGGGTTTCTCATTCAAACAAGGACAAAAGTCCATAGAAAGTCCATGAATGATGGATAGGTCGAGTAGCTCCTGTTAAATGACCTGCGCGTTTCCATGACCTCAATACTTTGGATTTTTACCTGTTCAGTCATTTAAAACAATTGCTCTATGTAGCAGACATTAATAATGCAGACACGCGTCATCAAAGTGCCATGAGGGCATACGAAACTATTTGACAACGTGTGGAAGTAATTGTAAGGGTCAGCTAGTCAAGGATCCAATGGGTGCATACGTGAGTAGAGGCAAGCCAGGGACTTTTTTAATAGTTATTATGAGTTGCTGTGTCGAGCTACAACGATGGTCTTTCGGACATATGTTCATACAGATATTTCACCTTGTTCTGGTGTCTGGAATCCGCTCCCAAATTATTTTTGGATAGTATCTTGGATTGTACATTTAACAGCGTATGCCGTAAATTTTAAACTTAATAATCCAAAAACAAAGGATTGGCAGACACAAGTTTATATGAACTTTTGTCTTTATACTGCTGTGAGGAACCGGCCCCCAAATTAATTTATTTTTGATTTTTGATATCTCACACACACACACATATATATATATATATATATATATATATATATATATATATATATATATATATATATATAAAAGAACAATAAGACATATAATCCGGCGTTTTTAAAGATATTTTTCTTTTTTACAAAAAATAGTGCTCAATGTAAATTTACAGAGCATTAATATTATAAATTAATTGATTTAAAAATATGTTTTTTTTCGCTACACAGTTCTACACAAATCTAAGTTTTAATGTATCAGTTATTGCTACGTAGCAATAAATGATACATTAAAATATAGACACCAAGACAACCCCTCGTCTAGTAAAATGAATTCATCTGTAACCTTGGAAACATGAGTTATGATTTTAGCTGTGTCTTTAAAACCCAGTAATTTTAAAAGTTACTCCAAAATTCGCTTGAGGATGAAATGGAACTAATGTCTTTAATTTAATTACAAAATTAAATTCGGGGCTTTTAGCTTCTATTTTTGAAACATGGTTAGAACTGTGTAGCAAAAAAAACATATTTAAATCAATTAATTTATAATATATATATATATATATATATATATATATATATATATATATATATATCTGTGTGTGCGCGTATGTGTTCGTCTCTGTGTGTATGGTGTGTGTGTGTGGAAATCAGCTTAAAGTTGTAGGAAAATAATCAACAGATTTAGATAGTATAACTAAGATCTCAATTCTGTGCAAAAACAGGGTCACACGTGTGTCAAATTCAAATTACCACATTTATTGCCCATCAGCGATATTGCATGTGACGCATCTCAAAAGCTTTAAAAATCGGGCGACAATTTCTGTGTCGTATGTTCAAAAAAAAAAAAATAAATAAAAACTCCAATCTAGAAAAACGATTGACAATCTTTTGCCTCCTATAAATTGAGAAATATATTTATTCACCTATAAATCTTCTAAATTTAATAAATGTAGCTATTAACTTACTATTAACAGAAATGTTCCTATAAATAGCGGAAATAAACCAGTCTCTTTAGTATATTCGACTGATATTTCAAAATTTCTGATTTCTCAAATTCCGACTCCTCAAAATATACTGAGTGTTAAAGTTCAGTTTGTAAATTTATCAATCGTATTAAACTATTTTCAGAAACCAGTTTGCATGGTTTATATCACGGAAACACAACTTGTCTCTAAACAAAACACAATGTTCTTCGGTCTTAGATGTCATTAGATGTATTTGCACTGATATTTAGCTGGCTGCCTAACATCCTGTTCCTGCAGATGCATTATGCACACATAGCAGAACGTAGATTTTGGCTTTTAGCCTGATAATCACACACATGCACTTTTTTCTAGACTAACGCATGTCATTTTTTTTGTAAAAAAGAAAATTCCGTATGAACTTTACATTTTCCAAAACGCAAGGCCAATTGAACCAATTGAACGAGAAACTTTATAACGTTATTTATTTCAGCTTAAAAGATAGCAAATATTATTTTATACTGAATAACGAAAGTATATGAATTTATAAATCTGTGTTTGAAGATTATTACTTTTCTTCGATTTTACAAACTTTAACCATCGCTTTATTGAGTCTGATTTGCAATCTCTTCGTCACCCATTAGAACAGTTGGTATGATGTTTGCTTGACAACATAACAGTCAGGGTTTCAATTCTCGGTAGATGATGCGCACTGCTGATGAGCCCAAATATAGGACGAAACGGCCGTCCTGTGCTTTCTGCATTCTGTTGAGGTTTCTTTCAGACTCGATGAATTAATTAAATATAATTATCAAATCCTCCTAATAATTTCCATATATGTATATCATTGCTTGAACCGGCTTCTAATGCTCTAGAGTGAGCTGCTTGGTGAGAGTAGTCGTGGCTCCAGGGGGCACAGTCTTATGGTTACAGAGAAGTCAGTAGAGTTCCACTACGGAATATGTAAGCGAACGGCGCTTTATTGAGTCTGATTAGCAATCTCTTCGTCACCGTGGCCCATTAGAACAGTTGGTATGATGTTTGCTTGACAACCTAACTATCAGGGTTTCAATTCTCGATAGTGGATGCGCACTGCTGATGAGTCCCAAATATAAGAAGAAACGGCCGTCCAGTGCTTTCTGCATTCTGTTGAGGTTTCTTTCAGACTCGATAAATTAATTAAATATATATATATGGATGTGTGTGTTTGTGCGCATGTATATAGGTGCATGTGTGTGTAGGGGCGCGGATGTGTATGCGATTTTTTGCATGATAGTGTTGTAAATGTAATCTCTTTGAGAGCGATGAATGTTTGTCATACTTTTCTTTGAGCTATTCTGTTACTTCCGTCGTTTGTGCTAATTCAGTAGTAAATTCGGCCCAGAAATTTTCAACATGCACCACACACACACACACACATACACACACACACACACATATATATATATATATATATATTTGGTTGTGGGCTTTTTTTTTAATTCAGACAATGAATTAATTTAACAAAAATAATATGTTTTCGAAATAAGAAGTACTTCAAACTGATTTTATCAAAATAATTATTATGTCTAATTATAGAATCTCTGATACAGTCTTGTCTCTTGTACGGCTTAAAGTAAGGAAATGTATTTACAATTATCTCGTTTGTGTTTAAATTCGTGACGATGTCTTTCGATGCTCATTTCTGCCTTGGCTTGTACGCGCATGCGTGTGTGAATCTGATTTTCTTTCCGAGAGGAAGTTGCATTCATTCAATAGAGAGTACTGAGATTTCATTTAATGCTGACTCAATGAAAACCCCGGAGCATTGTTCAAGAAAGTGTATCTCATTAATTTACCAGATTGATATTGATCGGCCATTATCTGTGCATTTGTTCCATTCTAACCCGCGCCAAGAGGATTATAGCCAATGACATTTAAGTGAATGCATAAAATTCTTCAGTTTGCTTACAACTTAGGCAACACACTCGGGTTAGCATCTACATCAACGGGGTCAATATGCATGCAGGTAATCAATAAATAGTTAGTAACGTGATATTAGTAATAAAAATTATTATACCAAGAATTTCGCTGCGGAAGTGAAAAACTAAGGGAAGTTAAGATGTGGGTCGTGTTAAAAATAAGTGAACTGGAACTCATTCAAAATAGTTTTAATGGTGTCGGAAAGCGATCTTCACGAAATCAAACACAGTACAGATAATTTTAAATATATTAACTTACTTTAATCGGGGAACAGAACCGAATCCGAGACTCAATAATTGAACATATTTTATATTTAAATAAAATCAGTGTTAAGATATTAGTTCTTGTTTGGACAACGCATTATTTTAATTGAATTAAGTCATCGGCTGAATTAAGAAAGCCAAAGATATCTCTAATATATATAATTTGACCAACACAAAAACGGACCAAAATTCGTGTTAAAAAAATAAAAAAAAACAAATGAAAACTACAGACAAAAGTTCATTTTCTCGATAAACACATTCATTTCTGTAGTTCACTACTACCTGCAAGCAGAAAATTATTTTTCTCCTGATGATGGCCATGTTGGCCGAAACTAGTCGATGAATCTAAATGAAATAATAATAAAAACGAAGGAATATAAATATACAACCCAGCGTGACTGAAAATTTTAATTTTTTAATATTTTTATTGAACAATATATATATATATATATATATATATATATATATATATATATATATATATATACGCGTTGTACGTGTATGCATTAATAACGATGTAGAATATTAAAGATCTGAAGACAAGACAAATTTTTACGTGAGGGTCACGCTAATTCATGAAACAGCTCGAAGCGAAAATTTGATTACTGTGATAGACGACGATATATAAAGATTGGATGTTGAAATGTTCTTTACCCGGCCCAATTTCTGGAAAAAGAAACGTCAAATTCGTTATTTCTTTTAAAATTTCTTTGTTCTGAACAAACCCCTTTTATCACCATTCATGCATGCATGTATGCATATCGCTCGCTCTCACTATCTCTGTATATATATATATATATATATATATATATATATATATATATATATATATATATATATATATATAAAAGAAAAAAGAACATCTCGAAAGAGATCGTCACGAATTTAAACATAGCAGAGATAATTGTAAATAAATTTCCTTACTTGAAGCGGGACAAGAGACAGAATTGAATCAGAGACTCAATAATTAGACATAATAATTATTTTGATAAAGTCAGTTTTATGATAATTCTTATTTCGAAAACACATATATTGGTTAAATTAATTCATTATCTGAATTAATAAGAGACCACAACCGAAGATTTCTGTATTATATATATATATATGTAGAAATTTTGAAAAACAAACAAAAATCCATAAATGTAGTTAAAATGAAAGAATTGTCGACGTCAGACGTTTCGGTTTTAATAAACCATTTTCAAGACAAAATTCATTAAAATACAAATTCAGTTCAATATGACGAAAACGATGGACATAAAAACACAAGTCTTATCCAAGAGTAAAACAGATAACTGAAAATTTTTAAAAAGATCAGCTTTCCGTTTAACGTGGTCACGCCGTAGTCACATGGGCGACGCTTTCATAACGTATTCCTAAAAGTTCGTGATTATTTTTTAAAATTCCTGTAATTCCGGATAAGCCTGCAATCTTCCATGTTGTAAAAAAAACGAATTTAGGTTTGTGTTTTCAGTAGACAGTATATAAGCAAGTGTAAATGGATATAAATCCGACAGAATGTAGAAATTTTGAAAAACAAACAAAAATCCATAAATGTAGTTAAAATGAAAGAATTGTCGACGTCAGACGTTTCGGTTTTAATGAATTTTGTCTTGAAATTCTTTCGAGGCGTGCAAATTTTTATTTTTAAAATTTCTCGAGCATTAATATTGATAGACGAAAATAAATAAATATGATGTTCAATAAATCAACGGAGCGTTTACTCAAATTCGATTATCGTATAAAAATTACCTTTTAAGTGATATATATATAAAGTGAACATTGAAGTCAACACTTAGAGGCGGCAGTCTGTTTCTTGCTAGACGCAATCGTCAGGCTATGAGTGTTCTTTATTTTTCTCGGCTATTTATATATATATACGGGTCAGTGGCGTATTTTGGGTAGTCTATTTTGGCTGTTATTTTACCGGAAGTCGTTTATTTGTTTATTTATTTATTTATTTACTTTGGTTAAATTATTTTGTCTGTCATTATTTTTTTTAAGAATCGAAAACCGAAAAGAGTAAATAAAAATATACAGTATAATAAATAAATAAACATAAAAGTAAAATAAATTAATCTGAATTCATCCAAATAAATAAAGTAACAAACCAATCCCAATAAATTAATCGTTACAAAAAAGCAAATAAAGATAATCAATCTAAATAAATACATGAAGTAATAAACAAATTAAAAACTATTCCCGCCAAAATAATATTTAGAATAAACTACAACGATCAACCACAAAATTGAATAAATAGCTTTAATTACTTTCCCAAATCAAAACAAAACTATTAAATAAGCGATATAAACAAAATTTTACTACGTTAATAAAAACACCGACAAAAATAAAAAATAAATAAATACATAAGATAAGAAATAAAAATAAAAAATAAAAATAATAATTTTTTTTTTAAATAATGACAGGCAAAATAATTCAACCCAAATAAATAAATTAACAAATATACGATTTACGTTAAAATAACCGCCAAAATAGACTACTCACAATGCACCAGTGACCCGTATATATAAATAGCCGAGAAAAATAACAGCACTCGTGGCCTGACGATTGTGTCTAGCATGAATCAGACTGTCGCCTCTTAGTGTTGTCTTCTATGTTCACTTTTATATTTAGACACTCTATCTCTGATATTGAGCACTTTTATCCCATAAATATAGCACATCTTAAGACTATATTTCTTCATATATATATATATATATATATATATATATATATATATATATATATATATATATATCTATCATATAGAGAAAGAGTGACTTATATGAGAGCATTTACAGTTATAACGTGGACAAATGAATCAACGCTACATGCAAAATATCATTTTCACACTTCACTGCTCAAACATGGACGATGTTCTGAAAATCATTGTAGTGTATTCAACGTTTAGAATTTATTGAGGAAATGATAAAATAATTAAATAGATATGAAGTTTATCGACTATCTGTCCTCCTCTGTTTCAGTGTGTTTGTGAATGTTCGCAACTGAGAAATTATGACATCATATATATCTGTTAAGTCATATCCATCCGAAGACACAAAAGGATTATGTACGAGGTAAATTTAAAAAAAATAGTTTCCACCCATACGTGAAACTAGATTAAAATATTGTTCAATCTCTATCGTATTTTCACCTCTGGTAATGCTGCAGAAAGGATTGACCTTAGTGGGAATGTTAGCCTTTGGGGCGTTCCCTTAGAACCGAGTATTATGACAATTACAACCTCGAATGAAAAAAAATCGAATTTTATTTAAATCTACTATGTCTAACACTTTGTTCAACATTAATTGTTTTATATTTAGCTATAAAAATCAAATTTCTATATATTACCATGTTTCTGTTATTCATTTTTCTTCAATATTTCTGTATTATGTCTGAATTCCCTATATAACTGTTTGTCTGATATCCTACATCATTAAATTGGTTAGTTATCTATATAAAGATATCATTTAATCATGTAAAAACCTTCTTAAGAGTGAAGCGAAGTAACTTATGATTACATTCTTTGTGTATGGTGTATTTAAAAAAAATGTAACCAATGTGAAATTTAATGACATGTCATATAAGAAATAAACAACGACCAAACGTTTAAACTTATCGAATTGCTGCAATAATTAATTTATTTTAATACAAATATACATCACACGCATATCACTCAAGCCCTCAAACGAAATAATGTCTGCCGTGTATTCAATGTTTTGACGAAATGTTAAAATAAAAAAAAGAAGCAGCGTAGCAATAAAAAGCAATATCACCCACACGACGTCGTGTATCATTGCCAGTATATGTATATATATTACACATATATATATATATATATATATATATATATATATATATATATATATATATATATACTGTATATATATATATGTGTGTTTTTTTTTTTTGTGGTGTCGCCTTTTTGTGTCGAGAAAAAAAAGAAAGGGAGATGTTTTCAGTTTTTGATAAACAGATTAAGTAAGGACAACGTTCCATTTTTGTGCTGAATTATTACTTGAACCTAACGATTTTCCATACTGTCACACCGGTGCTGGTATTCACCAACACAGCCTAAACACAGTACACTGAGAATAGTGCTACTGCTGCTGCTGGTCTGGAATCCCATGTACCAGGAATCCCTCATTACTAAATCATGATTCACTTCAGAAAGAATGATATCTAAATATTTCAACTGTCTCTTCCTGATGTTAATTATAAGTGTCCATTTTGAGGACATCTGTGTATGAATTTTTGAGACTTATAAACCTAATATCTCAGCATAATTTTTTCTCAGTGCTCATATTGCAATTTTTCTGCTATTACTATTTTAGTATTTTTTTTTTTACCAGAGCTTATATCGCAACTTTTTTTTTTTGTTATTCATTGCTTTTCTCTGCCACTCCTTAGTAGTGGTTCCTATATTGTATTCATTTCTTTGCTTGATGAGCTCAGGAGATTTTTGAGGCCTAGCGTATGTGCTGATTCATTAAAACACCCGGAAAATGTATTGCACGTGAAAATAGATCAATTTACCCCGGTCGACGAAACTAAGAGTTGTATTTGAAATTCTAATTATCTGAAGAAGGCCGCATTGTACTACAGCCGAAACGTAGTGAATATCTGCAATGAAGATAAGAATAATAGGCCGAAAAATGTAGATAATGTAAGTAACTATAATACCTCCTTTTATATAGATATAGACAGTTACTGAACCACATTTGTGGTGCTTCCAATCTCTTCTTCATCTGTGAGGAAGTTGTCCAGCATTCAGTGCTGCATTAGCGGACTGACATCACATAACATTTAAGTATCCTTTGTTTGTTTCTAACAAAATATTACCGTATTTTAAATACTTTACTTAGATTTACTTTAGATTACTTTACTATCCCAATGTTTCTTCGTATTTCAGTGTCACAGATTCCGTGTTCTGTTAAAACACTTCTCAGATATTTAAATTGTTGTACTTACTTGATTTTGTTTGTCTCCAATTCGTAATTTAAGTGTTTGGATATTCGTTTCGCTGTCAATCCTGCATTCTTCAGCTTTACAATTGCAATTGATAATATATATATATATATATATATATATATATATATATATATATATATATATATATATATATATTACAATTACAAGTAAGCTTCAAAAAACGGCACACTTATCATACTACCAAACAGAAAGCATTATCTTTTTCTGGTGAAATATTATTCTCGTTATATATATATATATATATATATATATGTGTGTGTGTGTGGGTGTGTGTGTGTGTGTGTGTGTGTGTGTGTGTGTGTGTGTGTGTGTGTGTGTTTTAGGTAGCAATTTTTCATTAATGTATGTTTCATTAAATAATATAGACAAGTTTTGTCGATTTATTTTAAGTTCCGTTCGTATTGTCTGATAAGCTTAACCGCATTATCTTTGAAAGACGAAAGAAAATCACCATATTGATACATGTTTAAATCCAATCTATGTTTTCGGCTTACATAAGCCATTACCAAAGATGACGATTTCAATAAATCAAACAACACAAAGACGAAAACACAATAATAGTCCGCCCTTGCTGCTTGAAAGTTTCAAAGTAACGACAAATTCGTATATACGAGACGCGGAAGCGAAAATTGCGTAGCAGCTCGTGACGTCACACATGACCACGCCAGAATGAAAAACTAGTAGTATTAAGTATGTGACGCCGTTGGTATAAACCAATGACTTCTGTTATAATATATAACAGAAGCCATTGGTTTATACTATTATTATAGTTTCGTCTGTGTGTTGTTAGATTATCAGATATGAAAGGAACGTAATAAAATAAATAGACAATACTTGTCTATATTATTTACTGAACATGCATATATATATATATATATATATATATATATATATATATATATATATATATATATAAAATATATATATATATATATATATATATATATATATATATAATTATATTATAATTGATTTTTAATGTATAATCATTGGCTCACCGGAATTTTAATGTTTCAAAATTGAAACTTCAATTCAAATTCAGTTATAAAAATAAACTTAGTTCCGTTACATTATTAAATCATGATCTACAGTTTTGCATCGAGGACTTTTTAAAATGAAAATAAATCCTAAGAACTTTGAATAATAAATCTCATTATGTATCTATCTATCTATCTATATATATCTATCTATATATATATATATATATATATATATATATATATATATATATTAAAATCTATATATATATATATATATATATAATTATATATATATATATATATATATATATATATATATAAAATAATAGGAAAGATAATGAGATTTATTATTATTTTAATATATATATATATATATATATATATATATATATATATATATATATATATATATATATATATATATATCTTTTTTTACATTCAAGCAACATTGTAAATTCTAATACGATTGAGATGAGTTTTAAATTGAAAAAAAATTGCAAGTGTTTATACACATTTTATATACTGACTAGCTTAAAAGCCTCCCTATCGGAGAGTTCTTGATTGAGCCTACGGCTTGTTCAGGAGTTTGGGAGTGCCTATGTCTTTGCATATTCTCAGCATAGGCAACTCTTCTGGCTGCACTTTGATGTTGGTTTTTATTTGGACAGGACTTACTTTTCCTCGCTGCAGCCTTGGTTCTTTGATAGCAATCTGGACCTCTGCATGGGGAGATTTCTTTTTGTGGAGCATACAGCTGCCGTATGCAATAGGCAACTATAAACTACATAAGAACTCAAAATTGATCGTTACATTAAAGTATTGCCTTAATATTTATGCTTATCTTCAATGATTATTTTTCCGTCGCCACTTAATTTAAAGACAATTTGATATACGTCGGTCCTTACTTTCCGTAAAAAACAATTATTTCTATTTTACGGGTGACTTTCGCTGGATTTCGCAATTAATTTCACGTATTCTCAAATTTATTGCCAATTTATAAAAAAAACTGTTATCGCACAAAACAATTTATCGCAAAAATATCACGTAAAAAAATAGCCAAACAATCTCAGTAATGAAAATTTGGAAATCAAAAATTTCAGGATTGCAGATCCTGATCCAGCCTGGAATGTTTTAATTTGCTCACGGAGTCGGCCTGATTCCAAAATGGTATGATATATTGAACTACGGCCTCTAGGAGCAATTTTAAAAAAAAAAACGTGTGACACAGTAACACACTGGCATTCACATTTATTTATATAAAAATGACTACATTTTTATCTATTCGTTCTTAAAGCAAAAATGAGTTCGAAATTAAATAATACATCAAATGTCCATATTCTCTAAAACCAACCAAAAACTGAATATATTATTATTATTATTATTATTATTATTATTATTATTTCTGCTATGGACACACCTACCAAGTCTGCGGAAAAGACCTAAGGCAGGTCGTGGTGTGTTATTTATATTTCATGTTTCATGTTTTTTTTTTTTTTTTATCTCCGATGAAGTTGCTAGCGTTACATAGACAAAGTTCTCCTTAGTGTGTGTGCTGTAATTTAATAAGACAATTTTCTGTATGTCTCTAAGCTGGGGTTTTCCAGGATTCTTTCAATGTGTTGTTTTTTTTATAATTCCAAGTGCACCTATTACCACTGGTATTATTCTTGTTTTTCAATTTCCCATTTTTCTATTTCAATTTCAGGTCTTTGTTTTTGATAGTTTTCAAATTCCTTGTTTGCTATGTTACAATCCGCTGGACAACCATATATCAATTAGTAGGCAAGTTTTTCTTTCTGGTTTTTTTGACAATAATGTCCGGCCTATTTGCTTCAATTTTTCTGTCTGTGGGATGGTATAATCCCATAATGGTGACATCTTCTATTTCTGTAACCGGCGCTGGCCGATGTTCATACCAGTGTTTTGTTTTCCAAAGTGTTTGCACATTGTCCAGTAAGTATTGCCCCACTCTATCGTGACGATTTTTATATTCATTTGGGGTGGCAGTATAGAACATCCTGAGATTAGATGGTCTATTGTTTTCTTGGTATTTGTCACAGAACCTTTTTTGGATCCACATTATTATGTATGATATTTGCCTGAAAATTCCTAGTGAAAGACTCTGGTCTTGCGCTGCAAGAATAAAGCCTTCAGTTTCAGACTTTAATCCAGATGCTTTCGATGAGTATTAACTTTATCAACATTGGGTTTATTTTGCACGTTCTGGATATTGGCCACAATCTTTGTAGCGTTGTTTCATCTGTTCAAACTTTATCCTTTTCTTTTCATATCTTTTGCTGCAATAGCTGGTTCTTGGCTTCTGTTTGATTTATTCATTATCATTATTATTATTATTATTATTATTATATCATCATCATTCGATTTCTGTTATGGACACACTATACCAAGTCTTTGGAAAGACCCTAAAGCAGGTCGTGGTTGTTGTTATAATACATTTCTGTTAATTTTTTTTTTTTTTTTTTTTTATCTCCGATAAGGCTTTAGCGTTACATGAACCAAAGTTCTCCTTGTGTGTATGGTACTTTAATAAGACAATTTTCTATGTCTCTTAAGCTGGGGTTTCAGGGATCTTTTCAATGTGTTTTTTGTTCCATTTTTATAATTCCAAGTACACCTATTACCACTGGTATTATTCTTGTTTTCAATTTCCATTTTTTCTATTTCAATTTCCAGGTCTTTGTATTTTGATAGTTTTCAAATTCCTTGGTTGCTATGTTACAATCTTCTGGACAAGCCATATCAATTAGTAGGTTTTTTTCTTTCTGGTTTTTTGACAATAATGTCATTATTTTGCTTCAATTTTTCTGTCTGTGGATGGTATAATCCCCATCTTCTATTTCTGTAACCAGCGCTGCCGATGTTCATGTTTGCTTACATTTTCAAAGTGTTTGCATTGTCCAGTTTCAAGTATTGCCCCAATATATCGTGTCGATTTTATATTCATTTGGATATATATATAGAATATCCTGAGATTAGATGGTCTATTGTTTCTTGGTATTTGTCACAGAACCTGCATTTTGGATCCACATTATTATGTATGATATTTGCCTGAAAATTCCTAGTGAAAAGACTTGGTCTTGCGCTGCAAGAATAAAATACTTCAGTTTCAGACTTTAATCCAGATGCTCGTAACCATCGATGAGTATTAACTTTATCAACATTGGGTTTATTTTTCACTCGTTCTGGATATTGGCCATGCAGAGGTTTGTCTTGCCAGCGTTGTTTCATCTGTTCAAAGGGCTTTATCCTTGGCTTTCTTTTTTCATATCTTTTCGCTGCAATAGTTGGTTCTTGGCTTCTGTTTTGATTTACTACAGAATCTTAAATGTAAATGTTGTTTGTATTTACTGCCTTCTTTTATTATTGAATATTTTTCAGCCTTTTTTTTCTTTTTTCTTTTTTTTTTTTTTTTTTTTTTTTTTTTTTTTTTTTTCTTATTATTTTTTTATTATTATTATTATTATTATTATTATTATTATTATTTTCTTTGATTTCTGGCGTTTTTTGTATCTCATTGAGGCATGGACTTCCAGGATTTTCCTTCAATTAGTCTACTGCAATCTTTTCCAACCAATGCTCGGGCTCCAACTACAACAGGGATTGTTGATGTTCCCATATGCCACATTTTTGAGATTTCTATTTCAAGGTCCTTGTATTTTGACAGCTTTTTGAATATCATCAAAGATACATTGCAGTCAGCAGGGACTGCCATATCAATAACGAGGCACTGTTTTTGTTTGTGATCTTTAATAACAATATCTGGGCGGTTGGCTTTGATTGTTCTGTCAGTGTATATTGTGTAGTCCCATAGAATTATAACAGGTCCTATCTCCGTAACCGGGTCTGGGTGGTGTTCATACCATTTTCTTTCAGTTTTCTTACCGTAGAAGTTTCAGATTTTCCAGTGCAGATATTGGCCCACTCTGTCATGCTGGGTTTTCTATTCAGTTGGTGCCAATGTCATGCAACCTGATACAAGATGATCAATCGTTTCTTGATATTTATCACAGAATCTGCATTTTGGGCTGACGCAATATTTTAGTATATGCGCTTGATAATTCCTAGTTAGCAAGCATTGGTCCTGTGCAGCAAGGATAAAACCTTCAGTTTCAGCTTTCAACCCTGCACTACGTAGCCACTGATGGGTACGGGTTTTGTCTACGTCAGCTTGTTTGGTACGGGCAGAGTATTGGCCATGAAGCGGTTTATCTTGCTCTCCCTTCGGTTGCATTCGTCTTTGCTGTCTTTTTTACGTATTTTGCAGTTTCAGCCGGTGTATTGGGCTGCACTTGCATCTCTACGCCCATTTGAAGCTCCTTATTATTATTATTATTATTTTCTCTGATTTCTGTTGTATATGTATTTCCTTCCAGGTACCAACCAGAGTCTTAAGGTCGGAAATGGCTTCATGACATTTTCCACTGACATATTTTTCTAAATAAGAAAACAAATAAAACTAAAAATAAAACAACCTAAGACCACACTCATTTTACATAACCAAAGCCCTTTATCAGTTGTGTGCTGTATTTGTGAGAACATTCATTTGTATTTCTTTAAGACATGGGCTACCGGGTATCAATTCATTTACTGTAGTGGAATCTTTTCCAACTTAACCGAGGCTTCTGAACACAACGGGCTTTGTTGATGTCATCATGTGCCACTATGTGAAGGTTTCCACCTTCAAGATCCATGATAGTTTTTTGAATATCTCCAAATATACATTACAGTCTCTAGAAACTAGCATGCCAGTAAGAAAACACATACACTAATCAGTATTCTGTGACGTCCCTAAACACAGCCTTCGCTCGCTCCTCGCTGCTTCGTTCGGGTGTCGCCGCTCCAAACGTGACGTCCGCCTGTCGCGTCAGTCGTGTTGTCCCGTCCTGTGACGACCAACTAGCTTGGTATCGGTCGCGGCACCCAAATGTGACGTTCTAACCTTTTGGTGATTCGGATGGGAATCTGGTTAGATTCGTTATCAGCCTCGTCGCTCCCAACTCGCTTCCAACGTCTGGTTACCAAAGTATCTGCGTTGATCTCCACTCTGCCTACCCACGTTGTGAATTGATCTTAGGCAGACGAAATCAATCAGTCGTTGGGACCGTAATGCAAATTGAGTTCAAACGGGGGTGATATCACACAAATATGCATAAAAGAAAATAAAATGATAACTCAAAAGTTCAAGGTATCAAAAAAAAAGGATAACAAAACTTTATGCCTTGTTGCTGGATACATAGGACTGCGTCTATCTCCCGACCCGCTATATGGATTGTGACACGTTGTTCTTTGCTAGGCGAGTTCCAACATCTTAAGTTGTCTGTTCTTTAAGAAATTGGTTCTTGGCGTGTCTTCAGGCGAAAGTCGAAAAACCTATTTTGGTGGTATGGATCTAAGTCGCTCTTCAAGATAAATTGTTCTTGGATTGAAGATGTGTTCGGAAGTTGCGCGAATCTTAGTCAGCTGCGAGGCACTCTTCTCTGCTGAACTCTCCGGGAAACTCTCCGGGAAACTCTCCGGGAAACTCTACTGAACTCAACTGATTTCTGCTCGCTGCGACTCTGCTTATATGGACGCCGACCAAAACCGGGGTGGGTTTGTCGGCGTCAGAGGTTCCTCGATAATTCTAAATACATATCCACTTCTTTTATTTTTGGTTAGGAATTTTCCACTTCTTTCCATTTTTGGAAGTCTTCTCTTACTCCCACCTTCTCACCATACTTCAGATGGGCGTCAACGGTCCTCCCCACTTCTTCGTAGCAACCTCTCATACCCATCCTCTAAATGGGCGGCAGCGGCTTCCCTCCTTGCGTCACGTGATCACCTCCGGCCAATGAAGTCCAGCCAGGCGTGTGCGATCCAGCTGGCTTTGTTTCAGGAAGAAAAAATATATCTTGCTCAAAAAAAAAAAATTATCTTTTTCTTTTCCTTTTCTTTCCTTAATCGCAGCTCTCACCTTCTCTGGCCGCCAACAGAACAATGCGACCAATGGTGTGATAACCTCAATTCTTCATCTGGACCTCGTCAGTCAGATTTTCGCTAATTATCAGAATGGGTGGTCGACTAGCACAACACAGTCGACCGTCGCCTCGAAAAACAGTTCCATTGTTCTAGTCATTCTTGGTGCAAATTTCTGATAACATAGTTGTTTATCACAACCGACCTGTCTTGTCAAAAACGGTCAGCCGTTACTCAAGGTTGGCCTCGTGTTTTAGCAGACGACACGGTTAATTTTCTTATCTATCCAAGGCCTGTATTTCACCTGTTCTTTGTCAATTATCAAAATAACATTATCAATTGGAGTTCTCTTTAGCTAGTCGGTCTGTGGTTTGCTAATTAGATGTTTACCCGCATTAAGCGGCTGTTATCTATCCCCGATAACACAAATCCGTCGCCAGACATAGTCAATTCCCTTATCCACTTAGAATTTTTCTGCGATGGTAATGACACCTTTTCGCCATTTGCTACTTATCAAAATAACATTGTCAATGCCCTTGGTCGTGGGTGGTTTATTTTATCATCTACGCTTAGGTCTCGCCTCTCTTTTCCTTTCTTTCCTTTCTCATTTTCCTTTCTTTTCTTTTTCTTTTTCCTTTCTTTTCTTTTCTTTTTTTTTTGTCCTGTCAAATAGTGTCACAATTCAGTCTTCTGTAATTTCCAGGTATCTTTGAAGAACGATTGTTGTGGTTTTGTAAGACAGTTCTAGTTGAACAAGTCCTATATCCTCTTCAGGTCTGGACGCCTACAGACGATCAACTTCAGCCTTAGAATAATGCATGCAGTAGCAAGTGAGAAGCTTTCACATTTTGCTATCCATTCTGTTAATGTGATTTATGGTTCAGCTATGGACGTTGAAACTGTATTGCACCACAGGGACAGTCTGAATATTTATGGCTGTATTCTTCGCACAGACAGGATCCCCAGACGAGGCTATGTAGAAAGGCAGAGTCACGTCTCAGGAAACAGCTACCCCCCCACGCTGTTTTCTACGGGGTCTACGGAAAATTTCTGGCTGATCCTACGGGCCACATCTGACCGCGTGTGACGGTTGGTAGATATCCTGCAGTTGTATATATATATATATATATATATATATATATATGCTACTAACCCGCATTCCTAGAACTACTAACCTACATTACCAGTTTGTATTATTACGTTAATACATTTATTTTCCTATATTCATTCTTGGCGTTTGTTATTTATTGGTACCGGATTTCATCTCGGAATTCACAACAAAACCCTTTCTTTTTTACTTTGTGTCCATTGCCGTTGCTGTTTAGTTCATAAGAAAGGGGGATTAAGGACAGATAGTATAGATGATGGCGACAGAGAGTCTCCTTGAAATATTTCTCGGATATTCAAACGATTCGAAGTAGCAGAGTCTTTCGTGTGATTAAGGTATTATATGGTTTTCCACAGTCACATGCTATATTTTAAGAAATGTACTACCACTGAGGAGACTTTGTACATTTCCAAGGTCTCATAGATCCTAGAGGGGAGAACGCTATCAAAAGATTTAAGATTATCTGTCCAAATTCTGCTTATATTTATACTCATTTCCCAGCAATTTTATTTATCAATAGTTGAATATTGCAACCATATGAACCTCTTCGACATCTTTTAATGACAGTAAGCCATTATGATCAATTTATATTTGATGGAACGATATGTTATTGGCTTGTAATTTTTTTGGTAATGTTTCACCCATTTTTGCTAGGATATATATATATAATACCTAGGGCCATTTATTCTGAAATTTTATTGATATTATTAAATAGCATTGGTAAACTTTTCGCAATAGTCTTATGAATTAATGACAGATGATACAGCCAAAGTCTTAACTTGTTATTTCCTAGGGATTTCTATTTTAGAGATTTTGTTAGAGTTTTCCCAATATGATTATTTGCTATATATTTCTATTCTTATTATTCATTCTTTCTTGTTCCCGTTTGATCCACAGTGCATTAGAATTATTGGGTCGGTGCATAATTATCAGGCGTTCTTGTAGGCGAATTATTTGTTAATAAAAACAGATGTTTTGTTTACTTTTTTTTGAATAAAAATATTATTTTATTCTAAGGTTATAAAAAATGCCTGTCGCTAATCATACGGATTTAAAAATGTTATTGATGAATTGTTATCTTTCTTTTTTTATATTAAATATTATTTAAAAAACGCCTGATAATTATACACCAACCCACTATATTCATTTGAGTTGCGCCAATAATTCTCCTAACATTGTTGCACTTCTTTAATAGATGGCGACTGTTTTACTTCTATAACTGCTTTTCCAATTTCCCTGTAAACCTTATTGAGATCTTTTTTGAGATCCTAATTTATCGATAGAAACTTTAACGCTTTTAATATCGTTTTGTTCTCCGTGTATTTAATTGCAGATTATGTTTAAGTATGTCCTTGATTTTATTTACAACTTTGATATTATATTTCTGTTTGATTTTCCAGCTTTTCCGTGTTGAAACATTGAATTTCTTGAAAGCCCATCTAGTATCGGTAACTCACATCTGATTTCCTCAGTTTCCCACTTTACTCTTTCTTTCCATGCTATCACGCAATTTATTTGTCTCAACATTAAGTATTCTCATTGCTGTTAAAACTGTTGCATATATGGAATTATTTACTTCTGTGACGTTTTCCAATGATCTGTCCGTGAAAAATGTTTGCAACTCAGCGTTCGATATTTTCACAGTGTGTTTATTGGACCTCGTTATGTGGATGTTTAGAAGCCGGTCTCGTTGTTTAGGCGATTATTTGAATGATGTGGCTTTTCGCATCAGCCATTACAACTCTGTTGTTTTTCAAGAGATTCTGTTCGAATTTCGTATGAATCGTCTTCATCAATGGAAGAATATGAATCAGCGAAATTGTTAATACCGCATCTAGATCCATGACTTTCCTGCCTTTCCCATTATTATTTCTCATCTAATTTATTTGAGTTTCTAGCTCACCTTCTCTCACAGTATGTATTTCTAATTTTACCGCATTTTTTTTTGATTTATGGTCTTTTATATTTTGTCAAATATTTATTTTTTCTGATGTATTTCTGCATTTGAGGTTATTTCATTTCGTATGATGACTCCGCTGACATTGGCAAGCATATTCAATTCAAGATAGTGTATTAGTTCAGTTCCTACCATATCTCTCCATATTTGATATGTTCTTTTGAGAATTTTCGAATGCAATATAACAAGGAGCAATGCCTTGTTTATATTCTTCGCGATTCCATTTTGTTAGATGCCTTTTAATTAATTGATTTGGAATTAATTCGCCAGATCCAAGGTGTTGTAGTTATTCCTGTTTTAGAAACCAGGCGTCTCATCGTTAGTGGAAGAATATATATATATATATATATATATATATATATATATATCCGATGCGATGAGAAAGAAAATTGTATATTAATTCTAACGTTCACAGCATTAATCCAAAAAGGGGCTCGATACCGATAGTAGAGCGATAATTATTTATTTATTATATTTTATCATATAGACAAAATTATTTTTACTCACTTTGTAAAATGGTTTTGTCTATATGATAAAATTATAATAAAAGGTCATTATATATATATATATATATATATATATATATATATATATATATATATATATATATATGTATGGTCAACAGTTTTTTAATATTAAAATGTTTACTAGTCGCATTTCCCTTTACTAAAACTTTTATCTGAATTTTTTATAAAATTATATATTACTAATATTCAATATTCGACCTAGTACCCACTCTGGAAGCAAGTGCATTGACAAAGATGGAGATTAAGTTGAAAAATATATAATTTTCATATAAAATATTTTCATCATTAAGCTGGAAATTTATTGTTGCTTATCACACTCCTCCATATATCATAAATAAAAACATATCAATTAAGATATAACATACATAAAAAACAATACTGTACATGAATGTCATTTATCGTTTAGGTGATAGCATCAATAAAAAATACGATAAAAAAATGTAGTTTCTTATTGCGTACAAAACTACTACACATTCTCATAAGCTAACTTGGTATATGCATCAAACCGTTCAAACCATAATGCATATATATATATATATATATATATATATATATAAATAATTGTTAGTCCATGAATTTGGAGTAATGGATAGCGGCTTAAAGCTCAAATTAATTTTTACATTCACACATTAGACGAACGTTCTCCATAATTCGGAATGCCTGATAAAATAGCAGGGCCATAAACAAAATAATTTGAGCTTTAAAAACAATTTCTGTTCAAACCCTGCCAAAACTTAACTAGCCTCTCACCACAATTTTAAGCGTGGTGAGTACGGCTACACCCTGTGAATATACACCTCAAACGTTAGTTCAAACCATTACAAATTGTTTCATCCAGATATTGATTCTGCTTTCTTATTGATATAAATATTCATCGTTTTTTTTTCTTCTGATATGTAACTATCTATATTCGGACTGTTGTCCTCATCTTCCTCAAGAGTTGTGACCCAACCCCTTCCTCAGGTGTCTATCAATCTGGTGACGTATAAGCTTTTGAATTGAACCATTTATTTAATTACTTTTTTTCCACTGCTATAGGGATATCATCGAGTTCTTATTTTATTTTAGACGTTCAGTTATTGCTCGTCCGTTTTAATTGAGTACACTGTCCGATCCGATAACTCTAACCATATATATATATATATATATATATATATAATTTACAGTTGAATTGGCTAGGGACTGTGGGACCAAGTTCTGTGCTAACAGTTTTTCTCTCACTTTTCGTTTGTTGTACTTTCTTCCGGCTCCATGCTTTCTAACCAACTTTGATCTTCAAAAGTTTACATTCAGTACCAATCGCTATCTACTGTCTTCTATTCTTCTCACTCCCTAATGGTTCTCTTTTTTAATTGTTCTTCCACACTCACTAACTCCCTATGTCTTAATGGCTTTACAGCCTTGCATGAAATGACTTGATTAAAACGATGTGTATGTGCCTCCTAGCAGCTGTATAAGTTATCGTATGATTAATGCTTTTGCGTCCGCGCTTTTCTTTTCCACTGGATCTGAAATAGATCTGAAAAAGAAATCCCTTTCGAAAGTTAGAATAATTGTACGCTTAGAACCCGATGTATAAAGAAGGTTGGAAAAAAAAAACGATAATTACGGTAATTAATTCGCTCAGATTAAAGGATTATTTTTTTTTTTTTATTTCTTGGCGTTGTTGTTTATTCCGACGAATAAAATCTTTAAATTTCGTGCAGGATTCCTTGCCATTATTTTTTCTTACAATCACTTGTAAGACTGAAACGGAATGTTCACTCTTCGAAAGTTAATATCTCTTTCCGGCAATCAAAAGCTAAGTCCAAAGGAAGATGTACAAAGATGGAAGAAGTTTGATCAAGTTGTTTACAAGTTTTTAGCTATTTTCCAAATTGCCTTTGATCTTATTCAGTGGATGGTGGCTCGCTGATATAACAAACCTAGACAAATAAATCAGACTCATTTGAGTGATAATTGTGTGTAAAAGAAGACATTCACGATCGAATTAAGATGCGTGAGAAAACTCTATGAGATTCGTAATCTTTTAAATGATCAGATAATCCGGGACAATCAAATCGAAACCACATCGAAGTAGATTATAAGATGAACTGATACGTTTTCTATCCTAAACATTCTAAAAAATGTGTTCGTGTTATTTTAACCTGAAATAGATCAACCTATAGCTTTTTAAATGACTTGAATCAGTTCACGTCAATACTGATATTTTTTCATTTGACTAAGCATTTTTTTAAAAATCTATATTACCCCAACCAAGGCAGTAAAGCCACTAAGACACAAAGGGTTGCAGGGTGTAGAAGAATTAAGAACAAAATCATTAATGATTAGCAGAAAGATGAGAGAGTAATCAGATGGACAATAATGATAATATTGGCGGTTTGTTTATGAGGGAACATTCTTCATTCATCAACTGATGTATTGAAACGGATCGATACACCTGCCTGGACCGATAACGATACACTGTCTTGACTAAAACATATATTATAACGTTCATCAACTTACTACAATATATATATACATATATATATATATATATATATATATATATATAATGATAATATTAGTCATCGGTATAGATATTTCCAAAAGGAGATATATCCAGATAGAAGTATATGTCAAAAACAGAGTGATACTAATTATTATGAAGAAAAAGAACTCCTAAAATACTATGAGGTGATATTTATTTCGTTAAGCTCGGAAAATTCGACCCAACTCTTCAGACCTCGTTTTGTTTTCTTTATATTAATTAATTAATTAATTAATTACACACACACACACACACACACACATATATATATATATATATATATATATATATATATATATATATTTTTAAGGTATGCTATACTTATGGGATAAAAGTGCCAATATTAGAGGCAATGCATGAAAGTATAAACGTGAACATTGAAGTCAACTCTCAGAGTCGACAGACTGTTTCATGCACTCTAACCTCTAACTGTTGAGTTCAAGGTTCACGCACACACACACGCATTGTCAGCGCGCGCGCGCGAAGTAACTTCAGCCACACTACGCCGTGTATCATTGCCAGTAAATATATATATATATATATATATATATATATATATATATGGCCATCACCGAGTGGTTGCCATTGTAGAGATTTCCAAGTAAAGATATCAAAGATATCCTGTAATTTCCTTTACCTGTATCCACCGCCTTAACTTTGTCGCCAGAAGACTTACTGCAAGTAATTGTGTATAACTGAGATGATGAAATCGTCAAAGACTTCCCAGGTGCAGCTATAACTTCGCTGGGTTGGTCATGCTACAATGATGAGTGACGCCAGAATAACTCATGCATAGCCCCCTAGACAGTTGTCATAAAGCGAGTTGGGTGGCCCTGGCTCAGACAAAAGACAACCTAAAGAGTTACCTCTTAGCTGTCAATGTGCCTCATACTAACTTCAAGCGAGCTGGCATGGTCAGAAAGAACTGGTGAGAGTGGTATCGTATTGACCGACTACGAGACGAAGGACAACATCGCAAAACGACAGCACATATTCCTGGGGCTATTTCCTGTTGCACAATATGTTGACATATATTTAAGTCACTAGCGGAGCTGAAGTGTCACCTACGACAAAAACATACAAAATAGATAAGATTGTCGGATACTCATACGTCGAAATCGACGGGAGAGTCCATTATATATATATATATATATATATATATATATATATATATATATATATATATATAAATTTTCAAGAGGATAGAATTCAGGTAGAGCTCAATGTCCAGGACAGAGCAAGAATATAATATAAAGGCTCAAATATTAATATTCCATGGTTATAGTTTATTACATTGGAATCTTAATCACGATCCAGTTCATCAAATGATTCTCGTGTAATAAATTATAACCCTGGAATATATATATATATATATATATATATATATATATGTGTGTGTGTGTGTGTGTGTGTGTGTGTGTGTGTGTGTGTGTGTGTGTGTGTGTGTGTGATTGTGTGTGTAAAAAGTAATATGAATTCAGTGTCGATTGACTGCAAATTTTCTTTAAGCCAAATATTATTACAAACAACAGACCACTTGTGTCAATTAATTTTAATGATCGGCTTTTGAAAATTATGTATAGTCCTTTCTCAGACAATTTGGAAATCCTGTCAAAAATTGCTAAAATTCATAAAGTGTATTTAACCAGTAATAATTCGCCAAATCTAGGTTCTAATTTTATTTAATGTTTTGTTGTGTTCATATTCCTTCAATCGCCCCACTAGTTATCATGAAGTAAGTGTTGTCAGTCTGATGCAAGACTTTAGTAGCTAGGTCCTGGGAATAAGTCTTATACTTTCTTGACGTTAAACAAAATGGCGGTTATTTTGCAGAATAACTACTTTTGCATCTACCGATGTTTAACAGATTAATTGAATATGTACCTTGCGAAATTACATTTGTCGATTCTATTCTTATGCTTCCATATCGGCGAGCCGTTTTTCCCTTTCATTTAATCCTTGTTTTGACATTTGCAAAAATCCATGATACAATTCTTTGAAGGTCCCAGACATCAGTCATAACGAAGGAGGTTCTTTTATTTTAAAACAAATATTGGCAGTTTTCAGTGAATAATCAAAGACGTATCTTCATTTAACAAGTGAAAACAATTACATTTCACAACCGCCTTTTTGTTTTCTGTTTTTGAGGCTAATTTCTTTCTACTTTCGTTTGAAATAATTTTTTTTTTCTTTATTCCAGTTCAAGAATTCCAGGTCAGTTTTATTTTCATCTGGGTCTTTATTTGTACTGTTAGATGAATCAGGATTTCATTTTTTTCTTTTTGTCTTTATCAACTTTCAATTTTGTAAGTTTTTATCGTTGTAATTTATTGTATTTTTTCTCATTCTGAATTGCATCTATTTTCATCTTCTCTTTTTTACACTGCGTCTTGACAGTTTCTGCTTTTTTATTTGTACCGTTTTGTTTTTCCATCGCCTTTTCATGCATAAGTTTTACTTTTACTTTCACTTTCACTTTCAATTTAGCCTTTTTATTCATGCTGTTTTATTCAACGTACGTTTTATATATTTTCTATCTTAGCAGATAAGATTTATCCCATATTATTTCATTATTATTTTCCGTTCTAATTTTTATTTTTCTGCCATTTCTCTTTGGAGTCATTCTCATGTCCCTTATATTTGCAATTCTTAAACAAGAAACTACAGGACAATCTTATAAATAAGATACTTAATGCTACAGAAATGTGATTCTACATAAAGATACAAATATCATAGATCGAACATATGAACAACGACGGAGTTTAAGAGACAATGAAAACAAAATGAATACGTATATTTGATATCAGAAAGAGAAAGTTGACATTTCTAGGGTTCTTCCTGTGGAAAGAAGGTTTAGAAGATTTGATACACGCGGGACAGATTGGCAAAACAGTGGTTAGGAGAGATAAAAAAAGGCACAATTTATTCAGGGTTACAAAGGACAGAGTATTGAGGAGAAAAATATCAAGCTGTATTCATTTTAGCCTCCGGTCAAATCACGATTAAAACATCACGTCCGATCATCCAAATCAAGAAGAGCCAGTACTTAGATGTAGGACCGCTTGGGGACACAGACTACGATAAACAACATCGTAATTAAACTCCCTTCTGGGGGTAGGCGGTTATGGCATTC
>CAHIKZ030000470.1:1495000-1567500 GCA_903632075.3 Acanthosepion pharaonis | reverse complement strand
TGGACATTTTCATTTAAACATAATTAACATTATAACTTATAAAAATTTAACACATTATCTGTTTGAATTAGTTGGGCTCTTATGTCCATCGTCTTTTATTTTAACATTAATACTACATAAATGCATATTCAGATTTTTGTTTTTTCTGTATTTTTCTTTCATATATATATATAAAGCATATTTTGATAAATAATATGGGTAAAATCTATCTATTAATTTCTTTAATTAGATCTTTCAAATTTCTGAATGCGTTTTGTTTTTGGGTAAATTTGCCAAAATTCATATTCAATTTTATTTTATATTATTTTTCCTGAGTACCTTCGAATGTTTCTACATTCGTTTTCAAGGATTTTTCTGTGTTTAGTTATGCAACTGGATTTTAGTTCCGCCATCCTCAATTTTGATGGCATCAATTTGAAAATATTCAAGGTGACGTCAAGCAAACGGACAAAATATTTATTGTTTGAGGTTTTTTTTTTAAACACACCTAAATACACGGTCCCTTTGGAGAAAAAAACACCTTATTCAATGTTCACTGCCTCTCATTTATTACAATGGAATTTCGAGTCTTTTCTTTCTTATATGTATTTTAAAAATGTGTAAGGTTAAATCTAATTAACAAAAATTTGCTTTTTGTGAGTAAATGAACAAGATAAAAAATACTGGTATATACATATATATATATATATATATATATATATATATATATATATATATATATATATATAATGTCTAGCAAAAGAAGGAAAATCAAAGCAAGACCAACAAAACAAATTTTTAACAAAGTAACAATTTCTTTTTTCATGCAAAGGCATACAGTCCAATGGTTATAGCGTTCTCACTTGAAGCCAAGAAAGATATGGTGTATGAACTCGTGAATTGTCTATTTTTATTAGTTATGGCATGGAAGTTAAGAAGTTGACTATAAATTTGGGAGGGATGTTTTTGCAGTCATTCTCTTGAGATTAGAACCACACACACGCACATATATATATATATATATATATATATATATATATATATATATATATATATATATATATATATATATATATAGAGAGAGAGAGAGAGAGAGGGGAGGGAGGGGTAGAAATTTTCCTCTTTACCCAGACACGGCATAAATTTTCGTGCATACATTGGTAAATTCTTCTCCAGGCGGCCGACATTGGTTGTGGTCATGAGGAGTCAAATACTCACCAGAGCTAAACCAAATTATCAAATTTTGAATAGCGAACACATTGACCACTCACGCCGTGCTGGGTACACCATGCCTAAGATGTGACAGTCACAGGCATAAGATTGGCATTCGGGCATACGTAATAATGATAAATAATATTGACAGCCGAAGGTAACGTCTTCTTATTCATATTTTGTGCCCATTCATAATACAGGCGATCACGGATCTCCACAGCTTCATGCCCCTTGTATCTCTTAATAAACTGTTTTTTTCATTTCTCCTAAACTCTATTTCTCCATCCATTAAATGAAGTTCGCTAAGTATGTTATTCCATGCTTCCCTGTGTCTCCTTTGCATTCCCTTAATCCTATGAGTACCAAATTCTCCAGGCCCTCCTTCCACATTATTTATATTATGTATGTGTTGTGGATTCCGAGATCAAATTCGGACTCCAATGAATGACAAACGCAGGAATTAAATATAAGAAAGAAAATGTGTTTACACAATAATACAAAGGGTAATACTGTTCATTAATACACCCAGGAACGCGATTAGTAGTAATAACATATAGACATATATTATGTTGCCTCAAATCTCTTCTTCATCTTTGAGGATATTGCCAAGTACTCACAGTGATACAGAAAAACTGATATCACGTAACAGTTTAGTACTCTTTTCCTTGTTTCTAGCGATTTTTCTATTTTTTAGTATTTAGCTTGAAATGCAGTTGACAACTTTTTAGTATTTAGCTTGAAATCGGCAGTTGACAACTTTTCTAAAAAAAAATAAGGTTCATCTTGTAAAGACGCATTGAGGAAGGTTTGTTTCTCCACACCCGATTATTTACAGCTTAACTGGTAAGTTATTTATACAAAAATCTAAATAGATTCTGCTTATCTTTATCTACGCTGAAGAGCACGAACGGGAGTGTTACTTTTGGGTGATACGTTTTTTTTTGTTCCAGTCTTATACGTGTAACTGCTAAATCTGAGTCATTAAGTACACAGCATCACGTGATTGTCCAATGTGTTCACTACTCAAAATTTAATATTTTGGGTTAGCTCTGGTGGGTATTTGACTCCGGCACGACCTCAAGCAATGTCGGCCGCCCAAGGACAGTTTACAAATGTATGCATGAAATTTCACGTCGTGTCTGGCCAAAGAGGACAAACTTTCAAAAAGTTATATGGCCGAAACGGTTAAAGGCACGTCAGGCTATATAACGGTTCCGTATAGGATACAGGTTCGATTCCTGTCGGAGGACGAACATTTTCTATGAAAAAATTCTCGGACATTCAGGCCGGTAAATGTTGTTTAATACTGTTTATTATAAAACAGAACATTTACTGAAATAATTGTATCTATAAAAAGAATGTATAAACATAAAAATGTCTTAAAATAATTGTCGGACTTTGTTCATTTCATAATGTGTGACGTCATTTGTTTACATTTGATACGCCATGAGCAGATATGAATATACGTGAGAGATTCATGGAAGATTAAAGTTGAAAGACAGTAAAATCGGCGTTGCCTACCTAACGCTCCTCTAGGCCGAAACGGTTAAATGCACGCCAGGCTATATAACGGTTCCGTATAGGATACAGGTTCGATTCCTGTCGGAGGACGAACATTTTCTATGAAAAAATTCTCGGACATTCAGGACGTTAAATGTTGTTTAATACTGTTTATTATAAAACACAGCATTTACTTAAATATTTGTATCTATAAAAAGAATGTATGAACATAAAAATGTTTTTTATATGTGTATGTATATATATTGTTTGCTCAGTATTATTTTGCCCTGTTCATTTACTCGCAAAAAGGGGGTAAATGAATAAGGCAATTTTTTTCTCAATTCCATTTAACCATACACAGTTTTTCTATAATACATATAAGAAACAAAGACTCCACATGTTGTTGAAATAAAAGAGAAGCAGTGAGAATTGAATGAGGTGTTTGCTTTTTTTCTTAAAAGGTGTCCGTATATTTAAGTTTATTAAAAAAAATCTCAACAATAAATATTTTTACCGTTTGCATGACGTCACCTTGAATATGTTCAAATGGCACCATCAAAAGTGAGGTCGGCAGAACTAAAGTACTCGGGAAAAATAATATAAAATAAAATTGAATATGATTTTTGTCAAATTTTACGAAAAATCAAAAAAGTATTCAGAAATTTGAAAAAATTAATAAAAAATAATTCATAGACAAAATTTTATTTAGTTATTATATTATTATTTAACAATATATATATATATATATATATATATATATATATATATATATGTGTGTGTGTGTGTGTGTGTGTGTGTTTGTGGGTGCACGCGCGTTTGAATGTGTGTATCTATGTCATTGTCATATTCATATTAACGGAATTAAAAAACTTGAACAAATTCGAAAAATTTCAGTTGTGCGCTTAATAAATTAATATAATCACAAATATCCATTTCTTTGATGTTGTGTTGGATTCTTATTAAATTATCCATTTCTTATTAAAGTATCCATTAAATTATCTTATAAAAGTATCCATCAAATTATCCATTCTTATTAAAGTATCCATTAAATTATATTTTAAAGTATCCATTAAATTATCCATTCTTATTAAAGTATCCATTAAATTATTCTTTCTTATCAATGTATCCATTAAATTATCCATTTCTTATTAAAGTATCCATTTCTTCGATGTTTTGTTGGATTGGAATTTTTATAATTTTACTTCTTCATTGACGATATAAATATCATAAAATTATAACTGACTGTTCCCTTGTAATTTCTTCTACGCACATTATTTTACTAAGAATTGCTCAACATAAAACTAATACTCATTGACATTAGTTTGCAAACATCTGTCTTCAACAAACAAGTACAGTTAGTATTATTTCTTGAACAGCCAATATTCTGGACCTTTTTACATTCATACGGGTCTTTACTTTGTATTTCCTAACAACCTTTCCGATCTGACCAGTTCTCAATCATCGTTATCCATTTTGATATCACAGATATTGACTCCTATCTTACTGCTATGTCTGATCATTTTGATAAGGTCAGATTGTCAGCTGATATCGGAAATGAGCTTGGATCTTTAATTAGCCGGAGCAAGGAATAGTTTCTTGATTTAAGGCCTGGAAAACGAAACTGTTCTCTTTTAATCGTCTCGGAGAATAATGTTTTTCCTTCTATCAACATGGCTGATGCAAAGTCCCAGCAGAGTGACTCACTGCGCATGCTCAGGCGAACGTTTTTAGCTGATATGAAGCGGAAGGTTTATAATAAATCAATTACTAGGTCTACTGCCAGCAAAGTTGGTTCATTGTGTCGTTCTAGACAATTCTCCTCGGCTGAATGTATCTTACATATTTTAAGTCGTCCAGGCATTGAATATCACTATCACATGCTATCTTGTTATTCTGCTATTTATTTCGAAATTCTTTATAATCGCCAAAGAAGAATTTGCAACGTCACCGATCCTGATCTTGCATATCGGTATTAATCACTTTTCCACCGCCGTAAAGTAGCCATTTCTATAAATATTTTCATGGTATTTGTTCTGATATCCTTTCCACTTTGGTCTCTTGACTTTTAAAACATAAGCGTAGTTAGGTTTCATTAATTTACTGCTGAAATGACTAGATGTAACCGTAAGTTCTATATTAAAACGTTCTTCTCTTACACTTAGCGCATGTAGAACTCTGTTATGGCGTCATGTTTCCAAGTCAAATTTGATATTTAAACATTTAAATGCGCTAACAGTCGTTATATTCTGTCTTCTTAATTCCTGTTATTTTGTTGTTTTTTTCTCCTTAATAATGTTCTTTTTCTCAAATACTTTTACACTCAGAAACTACTTGCGACTTAGTGGCTTTATTACCTTGCTTAGAATGAAATGATAAATAAATAGCTGTAAATAATCTTTATAAAATTTGGAGTTGCGCCTTGAAACAACATATGATTGGATTTTATATGATATTCGATCAAGTGTCATCTATGTCTTGATCGAAAAATTAACCTGCTCGATACGTTACCCCGTTTTTGAAAAAAACATAGAATGAGAATAACAGTTGAAGCAATCATTATCTTTCATTTGTATGCTTCTACAGCGAGGCGGGACATTTACTAGTAGATTTTGGAATAGGGTAACCAGTGCCCTGTAGGTTTTCGTCCTCGTTGTGCACTCTCGTTCCTGCTCAGTTAACAAAAGTTATATAAAACAGCTCCCAACCTATAAATGTCTTGTTCGAGATTGATCAGAGATGGACAACGCTGTTGCATCCAAGTACGCTGAGCTGGGAATTAAAACGTAATTAAAACGTTAATCTTGTTTAGTGAGCATCATCATATATCGCTACGAAATAACACACTCATCCGAGCATAAACAAGAATAGAAACATCATTAACTAGTTTTATTTTGCACAGACGTGACCTAAACATAAACGCTTAAAATGTGATTAAAATTAAATTTTTCGTTTTATATTAAGAAATGTTTTATTCTTTGTTCTATTATTTGTTATAAAAAAAAACATTTAAAATATCTCCCGTAGTAAAGACGAACCACTAATGGAAAAACATTTTTATGATATCTCGCACATTTGAGAAATTGCATTTTGAAAATTAATGATTGAAATCATTAAATTCATACATTGGTCACACACTTATCACAAAATCACGTAGGTTAACTTGATCATTAACTTATCGCAATTCAGCACATACTGATCATTACAATATAACGTACCAATATATAGGCATTGATATGATATATATAATAGTGGCTGAAAACTATAAACTCACTATAAACAATATATTATTATACGAAAAAAATAAACTGCCTTATATATTCCAAAATGGGATCACATTTTACAATGCCTATAAAATATTTAATACTATCTTCGTACTCTATGAAATAGTTGGACACTGGAAGTCACTTGCACACGATATAAATTTGAAATATAGCGTTCGTAAAATACCAGGATGAGGCTAATTAAAGTCTTTTCACTGAGACGCTGGCCAAATAAAGGTTTCTAATAATATGTCTAAATGGTAAAGATTGCTTGAATAAAAATATGAATTTTGGACAGTCTCCCCACAGATTTGATCAGGAGGTGCAACAAGGTTGTCATCAATAGGAAAAATATGAAGAGAAAAATTAGATCATGTCGGTTGAATTTAATAAAAATTGTTTGATTGAATTCTTCCTGTCTAAATATAAATTATTCACTGGTATAGGTAGGTATGCGTCTATATATGTATTTGCTGTGTATGCATATGTATATACGCATATATATATATATATATATATATATATATATATATATATATATATATATATATATATGGAGGAGAGAGAGAGAAAGAGAGAGAGACGAAAATAAAAAAAATAAGGAAAATATATTAAATGAGAAAGAAATTAGATTTTTTTCATTAATAATAAATTATTAAGAATAAAAATACGAATATGGAAGGCGTCCTCCTTATCATAAGTGGAGGGATGTTATCCGTTCAAAATTTGTTTTATCACTTTTTTTACAAACGTGGTGTAAAATATTGATAAGTGTATTAAATGTTTTTTACCCGACGTATACATTATTTAAAATAAATATTACATACTGCTAATATTTAGTACGCATATTTTAGTACAAACATGCCTACACATGTCCTGATTTACAGGACTGTCACCCAAGTATAGGAACAGATATAGAGAAATACACATAGCTACGTGGAAGATAGAAGTATTTATGGGTGTAAGGAGGGTGAAAGACATGTACATAAATAGTAAGATCGTCCAGAGGAATGCACCGAATAAACTCGTGAGGTTTTGTAAAATGTATGGCAGAACAGGAATTTGGAATGACAGCAAAAAGAAAAAAGAAAATATTTCTAAGAGCTACAAGGAACAGGAATTTGTGGAGAACCATGATTGCTCACCTCCTGATAGAAAACGTTACTTGGAGGAGGAGGCGAAGAAAGAAGAAAAAAGGAGAAAAAGTAGAAAGAAGGAAAAAGAAAAATAAAGAAGAAAAAAGAAGAGGAAAAAAGAAGAAGAGAAAGAAGAAGAGGAAGAAGAAGAAGTACGTGTGTGTTATGTTTCAAAAAATTTCGGCAATCTTTGCTCGATTTCAAAAGGAGAAGCTCAAAAGTCGAGAGATAACCACTGTTGCATTTATGTTGCTATCGGTCAGAAGATTAAAATGAACGTGACTCCACACGTTAAGGCTGCAAAATAAATAAAAATATATATACAGTAGCGTCCAAAACAAAGGGACAAAATTTTAAAACCTAATATTTGTTAGAAATAACAACTATGAAAAGCTGAAATTTTGACAATTGGTAGTCGTTATCATCCATAATAATATACTAAAATTTGAATCACTTGCAAAGGATAGAAAAAGAATTATTTATTTATTTTCAAATTTGGAACGTCCAAAAGTAAGGGACAAAATTGAGAAAAACAATGTAAACGGCACAAAAACAATAAAAATACATGTACAATCAATATTTAGTAAATGAGCCCTTGCTCTCAATGACAGCTGCACATCTTCGACTACAAGAACGAATCAGTTCTTGACAATCCTCGATACTAATTTTAGACCATTCTTCTTGAAGCTTCACCCACAAACCCTCCGTGTTAGTGGGATTTCTTCCCATAACTTTCACTCCTAAGGTCTTCCAAAGATTTTCTATTGGATTTAAGTCAGGACTTTGCGGTGGCCAATCCATAATTTCCAAATCTTGCTCGCTAAGGTAACTCATTACCACCTTTGCCTTGTGACATGGGGCATTATCTTGCATAAAGGTAGCCCTATCGAAACCTGAATTATGTATGATTGGCACAACATGATCTTGAACAATGTGTTTATAGATCTGCGCGTTTACACGAGTTTGTAACCGGACAAGAGGCGTTGTACCTTGGCTAGAAAACATTCCAAATACCATGACGCTTCCGCCCCCAAACTTGAGAGTTTTCTTAGTACACTTTGCACTTAATCTTTCACCAATACGTCTCTTTACATTGTTTTTTTCCATCATTTCCAAATAAATTAAACTTGCTTTCATCACTGAAAAATACTTTTGCCCAATTTTCATATGTCCAAATTACATACCTGTTTGCAAACTCTAATCTCTTCTTATTCTTCGAACTAACAAGTGGTTTCTTCTATGGGGTTCGATTAAACAGCCCTATTTCTTGCAGTCGTCTACAAACAGTCTGTCTTGACACATTAAAACATGAGGTACTATTCATAACCCTTTTAATTTCTGTGCAAGACGTAAAACGGTCCTTTAATGACATACGCTGCATTATTCGATCTTCTCTTGCCGAAGTTTTGCGGGGTCTGCCGGTTTTAAAAGCACTAACTATTTTGCCAGTATCATTGTAGGATTTAACAACCCTGCCTACAACACTCTTGGAACGTTTCACTTTCTCTGAAATCTCTCTAATGGTGTGCTTTTCCTTGTGTAGCTTCACAATAGCTTGCCTCACAGAGTAATCAAGTTTTTGGCGTTTCGCCATGGTGCCGGCTGATGCAACGTTTACAAATGACTAAGTAAGACTTATTCTTTAGAGGAAATCAAAAAATTTGAATATAGCATACTGTTTACATTGTTTTTCTCAATTTTGTCCCTTAATTTTGGACGATCCTATTTTGAAAATAAATAAATAATTGTTATAATTCTTTTTCTATCCTTTGCAAATGATTCAAATTTTAGTATGTTATTATGGATGATAACGACTACCAGTTGTCAAAATTTCAGCTTTTCACAATTGTTATTTCTAACAAATATTAGGTTTTAAAATTTTGTCCCTTAGTTTTGGACGCTACTCTATATATATATCGACGGACCACAACATCGTTTCTCACGAGAAGATCGACCTGTCATCTCTCTGAGGAAATAGTCATATGTAAATATCTAACACAAATCTCCGGTGCCCCTCCCAATTTCGCTCGAAGACTGGTCGACAATACTCCAAGAATCCGTCTGTACAACTCCAAGAAATTATTAAAATTCTGGAACCTGTTCATAACAAATATTTATATTTAAATTATTGAAAAGATTAAGTGATTGAAAATGTTACACAGTAATCCGAGAGCACATCGGAATAGCAAAGATAATTAAGCAAGATTTTAAGGAATGGAATATGTTCCTTAGAAAAAAGAAAATAGTACTGAAACGTTATTTTATATTCATCCACTTATTTAATATATTTTCTGTTTATACCTTATTTTAGTAGATACAATGTATTTAAGTCAATGCTCTGTTGTTTTGTGTTTTTTTTTTGTTTTTTTTTGTTTTTTTTTTAGTACTAATTAATATTTGAGAAATTTCGTAGAAAATATATGCTTCTACGACAGGAATCGATATGTAACCGCAATAGGAATCATCATTTGATCTGATGTGCTGTTAACCATTCAGCTACAAAGAAGCCTCAGCTTACCAAAACCGGAATTCCTTTTTATAAACAAGGAATCTTCGACGATCATATCTGCTCGCGATACGTACCTTAATGTAAACATTGACAACATATTATGAAATAGATTAAGTCCGACAATAATTTCATATATTTTCTGTTTCTACGATATTTTACTAGATTCAACTTATTTAAATAAATGCTCTTTTTTTTAAATAAAAGGTATTAATTACAATTACCGGCTTGAATGTTCGAGAAATTTCTTAAGAAATACGTGCTTCTCCGTGATATGTGATTTCTCTTGTAGAAGCACATATTTTCTACGAAATGTCTAGAGCATTCACGGAGGTAAATATAATTAATTCTGTTTATTTTCAAGACAGGGCATTTACGTAAATAAATTATATCTATCAAAATAACTCATAAACAAAAAAATATATTAAATAATCATCACACTATGCAGCAGTTAAATCTAAATGAAAAAGACAGACACAACGACATCGATATGGTTCTATATACAGAGGCTGATAAGAACAGTGGCAGATCATATGGCCAACGCGAAAGTTGCAAAGAAAATAAGCACAAAATATTTCTTTTTATGCCGTGTCCATTTAGGGCGTAGGCGATCATGGCCCACCACTCCCTCCTGACACCTATAGTTCTTAATAAGTTTTGTCTTTTTGTTAATTCTGCCAAACTCCGTTCCGCCATCCATCCCATTGAGGAAGTTACGAGCTGCTTTCCTCTGTTCCTCTTTCCTTCTGTTTGTCCTGTGAGTATCAGATTTTCCAAGCCCTCCTTCCTCATTATGTGACCCAGAAATTTCAACTGCCTAGTCCTAGTGGTAAATATCAGTTTAATCTTCGTTTCCATTTTTTTCTAAAACCTCACAATTGCTCACATGTTCAGGCCATGGTATCCTCATTATCTTTCTATAGAACCATATTTCTGTTGCTTCAAGTCACTTCATCATTTTTGAGATGATAGTCTAGGATTTGCTGCCATACAGGAGGGCAGATATCACGTGACTTTTCAGTAATCTTTTCTTTGTTTTTAACGAAAAAGCACACTTAAAATCAGAAAGAAACCGTTTAAATTTCACTGTCACATAGCGAAGAAAGCGGGCTTAGAGAAATTGTCCCTCATAGAATGTAATGAAATCCGAAGGTGGAGAATGATACAGTACTCAAACATTGTAACATACATTGAGTTTGTGAGAATGGATGAGAGGGAGGGGATAATTTGACACGAAAGAAATAAAAAAAAACTACATAGAACAAGGAACATGGAGTTATAGAGAGATGTAATCGCTCACGGCTATAACAGATATAGCAAAAAAGAAGTATAAGAGGTCTAATAAAATGTACTGGGTTGTTGATATGCTAAGTGTTGTGGATTCCGTGAATGGAATCCTGCACAAATAAATAAACAACGCCACTAATTGAGATAGAAAAATAAGTGTATTAAACGTAAGAATACAGGCTTGAATTGAATATTAGTAATCCAATAATGCGGGATAGTAGAAAGTATATGTACAAGTCTCTATTAGTAAAGCCGTAATCTCTCTCTCTCTCTCTCTCTCTCTCTCTCTCTCTCTCTCTCTCTCTGGAACACCCTGTGTCTGTCTCTGTAGCTCTCAACCTGTCTCAACGAATCTCAACGTATCTCCAGGTATCTCTACGTATCTCCACGAATCTCAGTATTTAACATTCCACCCACGAGAAATATATGTGGTACAAGGCCGAGTTTAAAATGGGTTTCTCCGAGTCCGTAGGCTCAGCCAAAAAATATCCCCTTTGAGCCTGCATAAGCGGGTTCTGGAACTGTCGACCTCCCCAGGCGAAACTTTTCCCTTCGGCAAAACCTCGTCCGGTTTCTTCTCTGCCAAAGCAGTGAGTTCGACAGACGTCGAACACAGTCAGAGGCTGTATCTCGACGCATCTCAATATTTAATATTCCACCCGCGTGGAATATATGTGGCACAAGGCCGAGTTTACAGTGGGTTTCTCCGAGCCCGTAGGCTCGGCCAAAAATATGCCCTTTGAACCCGCCTAGACTTCGGCAAAGCTTCGTCAAAGAGACTGTATACCCACGTTTCTCAACAGCAGGTTTTCTCTCTGTCAGTATATGTATACTTTGGATGAGTCCATCTTATGTAAAAAGGGAAGAGCCCCACAACACTAAGGTAGCTAAAGTACGAAGCCATTTGAAGCCCAGAGACATCGAACTGTCTCGAATCAAACACACTTTATAATTTTCACGTTCACTTCCGTTATTTAGCGCAGTGCTTGGTAGGAGTGTTGTGTTGTGTCGTCGTTTGATCACATCACAAATGTTCCATCAAACATACGGGCTGATAAAGCAGTTTTGGGTTATGCACTAACCAACTACAATATTCCAATGATATTTTACCTAGCGACTTATTCCAACTTCCAAAAATGAAATGCCAATTGAAAGGAACAAGTTTCCTAGACGTCGAGGCAACCCATAAGAATGCGACGAAAGAAAGGAGTTCCAGGAATGCTTCTATCAAAAGAAAAGATGGTGGATAAAATGTATCACATTGGAATACAACCATTTCGAAGGTGACTACATCGAATTGATTCGGGTTGTAGTTTTCTTTCAATTGTACAAGATACTATATATATATATATATATATATATATATATATATATATGTGTGTGTGTGTGTGTGTGTGTGTGTGTGTGTGTGACTGTATATATATATATATATATATATATATATAGTTGTGTTGATGTGAGTTTGTCTCACATCAACCCAACTAAGTATGTTACCTCTATCACGAATATCGAGCGCATTCCAATATCCATATAAAAAAGCATATAATATATAAATAATATATATATATATATAAATTACACACACACACGCATATATATATATATATATATATATATATATATATATATATATATATATATATGAACATACACATTTTACATATATGTATGTATATATATATATATATATATATATACACATTTTCCACACACACACACACATATATATATATATATATATATATAGATAGATAGATAGATAGAAAGAGAGAGAGAAAGAGAGAGAGAGAGAGACGGTAGAGTAGTGGATAGCGACTCGAATTGAGGAATCAGCCGAGTTCGAATTCCAGTCGAATCCATTACTTTCATTTACGTGCTAATACCCTTGGGAAAATATTAATGCTCTTCTTCTTCCTCCAGTAGCAGAACAGACTAGGTCTTATAGCCTTTGATGGCAGGGTGGCAACAGGTCTAGGAGAAGGACTTCAGAACCTGCAGAGGTTCATTTGGGATCCTTGTGGCACGTGGTTCACCAGGTCTCTGTATTCGGCCTTTCAAAAAGTCTGGATGGTTCTATACAAAGTCTTCACCACTAAAACCAAATCATGTCTGGCTATCTCTTCTTAGCAACTGCGCTCCTTGACCCTCATACGTCGAATACGACAGAAGAGTACACAATGTATATATATATATATATATATATATATGGGTAGGATCTCCCTCGTTGCATATTTCTTATAGGAAGGTTCTGTAGGTGAAGATTTCTCCAAAATGGCTGCTAATGGGACAGAGTTTTAAGGAAAATATGCGTGGAACCTATTTCGTTCCTTATTCCATATGCGAAGGATCTTCCGGTGGCAATTTCTCCAAAATGTCTGCTAAGTGGACAGAATGCATAGTGTACGTGTGGTCTAAATTATAGAAATGAAAATATGCGTGGGATATCCTTCGTCCCTTGCTTCTTATACGAAGGATTTTCGGTGAAAATATCTCCAAGATGGTTGCCTTTGTGACAGTGTGCGAAATGTAAAGAAATGAGAATCTGTCTCGTTCCTTAATTTTTATGCGAAGCAAAAGAGTTAAAATTGTCCAAATATTCTATATATTCGGTCATCTTTTAGAAATTTTGTGTTCAGAAAAAGCACTTACGAAGGCAAGAAAAATTGAATAGAAAACTTAATCGCATTAACTTGACAGTCGGTTTTAAGGAAACTTGTATAAAAGAGGATTGCTGCTCATATATATATATATATATATATATATATATATATATATATATATATATAATTATTTTTATAAAAAATTATAACATAAGTATGTTATAAAATCACTAAAAAAATAATTATATCTGCTCTACTTTGTATTGAGCACTCTTTTAAGAATAGTAATTGTTGGTTATTGGAATTAATTCCGTATATACCAATTATATACTTGGGTATATATATATATATATATATATATATATATATATATATATATATATATTATGAAATGTAAAAATTCCGACAATTATTTTAAGACATTTTATGTTTACATATTCTCTTGCTTTTATAGATACAAATATTTAAGTAAATGCTCTGTTTATAATAATAATATTCCTGTAGGAAGACGCATATTTTCTATGGCGATTTCTCGGACATTCAGGCCGGTAAATGTTGTTAATGCTGTTTATTATAAACATAGAATTTGCTTAAATATTTTTATCTATAAAAAACGAATATATATATATATATATATATATGTGTGTGTGTGTGTGTGTGTGTGTGTGTTTATGTATGTAATTATTTGTATCATTTCACCGAAGGAAGGCGATAATGCCACTAAGTCGCAATGGATTTATGGGAGTGAACGAAAATTAGATGAGTTTAAGAGAAAAACAAAACTAGCAATACAGCTGTACTACTTTTCAAAAATCAGAGGAGTGCGATCTGGTCGATTTTCATAGAACTGAACATAATATTTACTCAGTGAGGATCGAACTAATTACACAGTATTAACGGTCAGACAGTTACACTATTAATTCACGTCTTTCTATTTCATTTCTAATTATATTATTGTCTTATTTGAGAATAGAGATTTTGAACAACTTAAGTATCATAAACTCAATACGAAATCATCAGGGTCCACTAGACTAGATCATTTATTAGTACCTTCCCTTCCTCAATGTATCCATAATAGATAATTTAATACTTACTCTAATCTAGAAATCTACAAATTATATTACACCATTAACGAAGTATTTCTACAGGATTAATAGCTTGATAAGCCATTCCGGTAATCAATTACTCATTCCCAAATACCGATGTTTATTCTTAATATTTCTCAACTATATATATATATATATATATATATATATATATATATATATATATATATTTTGGTTTTTGACAAATGTGATTTTTTGACCCTGGGTTTCACGCTTTAGCGATCGTCACTTTCTAATAAGTACCGCATATATATATATATAAATAATTATACATATATATGTATATTTATTTATATACACTTTTCACACACACACACACACACACACACACATATATATATATATATATATATATATATATATATATATATATATATGTGTGTGTGTGATGAATAAATTGTCGTCCATATTATGCAAACAGAAAGAATAACACTGATGTCTCATTTTGTTAGATATATTTACCAATATTCCACAAAAATATCTTGAAATACGAAAGAGTAAATTTATTCTATAAAATCGCTATTGGCTTTAACCCCGTCCCTCAGACAACTTCGAAATCTCCTGCATCTGTTCTGGATGGTCTCCTGTTTAAGTTGGTTAATGCTTTTAGTTTATCTTTGGTGTTATAAGGAGTTTTGTTGGTCTCTTGCCCAACTGCGCCCCACGCATAATAATCAGCGAGGTTGTAATCTGGCGAGTTAAGTGGGCAGATGTAGTTGCCGAAATTGTCTGAAAACCATTACTGGGTTCTCCTGCTTTCCGAATCCCATTCACTCTTCTCGGATTGACGCCCAAACACTTTGAAAAGCTCGTATTGCAGTTTCTGGCACGAATGTCGAGTATAGCATACCGTTTTCATATTGTTGGCGGATTGAATTGCGTCATATTTCTCTTTTTCTCACAGACTTTGCCCAACTGACCCATACTATATAGTGCTGTCGACAAAGAACAAGTAAGACACATCCGCGAAATTAAAACTACAAAAATGGCGACTATTTATCCATTGCATCCTCTCTGTGTTTGTTTGTTTCTCTGTGTGTGTGCGTGTGTGTTAATCATTTAAAAGCTAGATAATAAAGCCAATAAGATTCAAGGGGTTACTGCGTATTAAAGTATATGAGAAAAAGCAAAACATTCTTAAGGAGAGAGAACAAAAAAATAATAGGAATTAAGATGGCAGATCATAACGATTGATATTGCATTCAGTCATTTGGAAAAAAAATTTGGCCGGAAATCAAGAAGTCGGAAGACTGTTCCACAAGCGCGAAATACGAGAAAGGAAACTGTTAACAAAAAAACTGAAGTTTATATATATATATATATATATATATATATATATATATATATATATATATATTAACTATTTTAATTGTAAAATGATTATGCATTGCGGCCAATCTAGTACTGCGTTTAAATACATAAATCTAAGAATCTCAGATGAAAGTGCATCAGAACAATCACCATTAAATTATTCATAGAAAAATCACATTAAAGTTATATTCCGACGGTGGGAATGTAACTGCAGCAGAAATGCCAGGTGAAGACAATTGGCTTTGCAGATATATTTGTATTTTATCAAGAGTCTCTAAATACATAGCAGAAGCACCAGCCCATGTGTGACAGCAATATTATATGTATAGGCAAATGGCAGAGTTAATTAATATGTAAGATTATTTTTGTCGAGAAAAAAATACCTACGATGAAAACAATGGACCGATTTTCTTAGCAATATACTTAGCAGTTGAGTCAATATTATCTTTCGACTTCAGGTCATCGAAAACCATTAACCCGAAGAGCTGCAATGAGTCACTCTCCTAGGTTAGCATCAGCCATACTAAATATTAAACATCATAAATTTATAGTAAAAATCTAAGATGATATACAAGATAATTAGGGAATTTTGACTGATACTAGATGTCATCGAGTCAGAATCGATTTTCCTCCGCCAGTGGCTGGTCTGCAATGCAATATGCTAACTGTCTTTTCTATGGCAAGTGCCTTAAAACCTTATTTATGTCATTTATATTATATGTGATGCACGCCGATTCACGAAGAATGATTACATATGAAGCAAAATATGTTTCTATAGGAAAACAAATCCTACCTAAATTTGCCTAGAGGAGTCTGTCAATGCTTTTCCGCAGCAAGAAATGAGAAGAACCCATTCAGATCACGTTTTATATCACGTGATTATCATCCAGGAGAGATTTGATTTCTTTTTTTTATTCTGTCTCAAAGTTAGAAGGAGTGGCGACTATGCAGTTTATGATGTCATCTCAGCGTTCAACATATTTTCTATGGAAGAATTATAAACGTCTAGAGACGGTTGTGCAAGCGCATAATCGCTAAAATGTTGGAGTCTAGAGAAATGAATAGAAGGGAAAATGATCTCCGTAATTTCTTATCTGTATATTTCAGTATCGCCCGATCTATCTATCTATCTATCTATCTATCTCTGTGAGTCTATCTATCTATCTATCTATCTATCTATCTATCTATCTATCTATCTTTTTCTGTCTTTCTCTAAATTATTGTACCTAACTAGTAAATTATTTCAATCTTTTCATTATCTATCTATCTATCTAGCTAGCTATCTATCTGTATGTATCTATCTATCTATCCTTTTTCTGCCTTTCTCTAATTTATTGTACCTAACTAGAAAATTAGTTCAATATTTTCCTTATCTATCTATCTATCTATCTATCTATCTATCTATCTATCCTTTTTCTGCCTTTCTCTAATTTATTGTACCTAACTAGAAAATTAGTTCAATATTTTCCTTATCTATCTATCTATCTATCTATCTATCTATCTATCTATCCTTTTCTGCCTTTCTCTAATTTATTGTACCTAACTAGAAAATTAGTTCAATATTTCCTTATCTATCTATCTATCTATCTATCTATCCTTTTTCTGCCTTTCTCTAATTTATTGTACCTAACTAGCAAATTAGTTCAATCTTTTTTTTCTATCTATCTATCTATCTATCTATCTATCTATCTATCTGTATGTATCTATCTATCTATCCTTTTTCTGCCTTTCTCTAATTTATTGTACCTAACTAGAAAATTAGTTCAATATTTTCCTTATCTATCTATCTATCTATCTATCTATCTATCTATCTATCTATCTATCCTTTTTCTGCCTTTCTCTAATTTATTGTACCTAACTAGCAAATTAGTTCAATCGTTTTTTTTTCTATCTATCTATCTATCTATCTATCTATCTATCTATCTATCTCAGTCTGTTCATATATATATATATATATATGCATATGTCTGTTTATGTCTGTCTCTCTATCTATGTACCTTACTTTTTATCTTTTTCTGTCTTTCTTTAACTTTTTATCAACCATCTTAGCTCGTCCTGTATCTCTAACACATTTTATCGTTTATTTTTCTTTGTTTTTACTTTCTCTGTCTATTTTTTCTTTCTCTATCTCTCAAAATGTTTCTTTCTTTCTTTTTTTCTTTCTCACTATTATTAGAGAGAGAGTGAGAGAGAGAGAGACAGACAGACAGACACTAAGCACTTGCTTCGTCTCTCTCTATCTCTTTCACTCTTTCTAATCACAAATACACACAGACACATATAAGTGTGTAAATATGTATTTTCTTATTCTCCGCATATCTATCTATCTGTTTATCTATGTATCTATTTAGCTGACTAGATAGCTAAAAATCTGGTTGTTTAACGCGGGACCATCCACACTTTTTGAAGGGCCGAATACAGGGATATATGCCTCTCTGTGCGTGTATGTTATTCATTAACGTCTATATTTGTTTTTCTTCAATCTGCCACAAGCGTAGGCGCAAATATTATAAACTGTTTCAGCTATAGTATTGCCGGCCACACACGAGTCGGGGAGAGCCTATTCCTATATCATAACCAACAGAAAAATAAGACAGGTCAGTGTAAGAAGGCATTTGTAAATTACGCGCATGTGCCTGCGATAAAAGAAAACTCATGAAATATGCGAAATCTAGATTCTATGAAAAAAACAAAAAACATCGTGTTGCTTACATTCTATGTGGTGCCGAATCTTGGGTAGTATAACAACACTGTTCGTGCCTACACGGGCGTTACTGTTAGCCATATCCTTGTACTGCCGTAAAAGTGTATTGGAGCGAATTCCTCAGTAACACCGAAATTTCTAACCTTCTAAATCAGTGAGGTTTGTATCTCAAATGATATGAACTGGCTACGTGGCAATAATGAAAGTTTCTTTTAAAGACACGCCTACTTTCTGCTGGACGGATATGTATTTTCATAATGAAGACGTTCAAATTCTCTTTGCAAAAAGAACATAAAGGAAAAAAGACACCAAACGGCTCTAAGACATTTATATATATATATATATATATATATATATATATATATATATATATATATATATATGTGTGTGTGTGTGTGTGTGTGTGTGTGTGTGTGTGTGTGTGTGTGTGTGTGTGTGTGTGTCTGTCTGTGTGTGTCTGTTCTCATATAATATATTATTATGGGTGAAGTTGCTAACTACACACTTTCCTTCCTAGATATCCTGTTACCCAGAAACAATAACTTAATTTTTCGCGTTTATAGAAAAGTTACCGACATAAATGACCTAGTCATGTTCTACTCAAACCACTCTTCTAAAATTAAATCTGTAATTATTATAGGTTTCTATTTGAAAGCATTGAAAATTTGCAGCCCCCAGTATTTGCCTAAAGAAGAAAAAGACATAAAAAACACATGCAAAACCTACAATACCCATATCATTATCATTTCATTCACAACGAAGAAGAAAGGGATACAAAATATATAACCACAACAAAAATAACATCACCATCCATATAGATAGATAGATAGATAGATAGATAGATAGATATAACAGCCTAAAAAACATTCTCTGGGGTCTCGTAATGAATACGATAATGTAATTTGATTTATGGCCTCCACTTATCGTCAGAGATCACAAGGATTTTCGCTAACATAATATTTTGACTTTATTTTATTCTAACATAAAGAAACCACAAAGTAAACGCGTCGTTTTTAGCTTTTCTACTTTGCTTCATTATCTTCAGTTTTGAAAATATATTTAATGTTCGTTCCTAAATGTTTTATATATTTATATGTTTAATATATTTTTATGTTCAATATATATGTTTAATATATTTATATGTTTAAGTATATTTAATGTTAGTTTATAATTATTTTATATATTTATATATTTAATATATGTTTAATATTTATATGTTTAATAGATTTATAACTTAAATATATTTAATTTTCGTTTCTAAATGAAATTAAATTTACTGTAAATTTCTTCATATTTATAGTTAAGGTTTCTAATATTCGCAATCAATTTCATGATATATACGGAACATTTATTTATATTATCTACAAGGTGATTGAAATGCAACTCGCTATTTTATGCATGAGGGAAAGTCTGGAGTTCTAACTTAACGTCCTGCGACTTTATTCTCTAGGGTTGCTTAAAGAAGCAAGTATGCCATAACAAACCAAAATTTGGAAGAACTTGATGGGGAAATACAAAAAGTCATGCAATCCATACCACAAGAGTTCCTAGTGAAATCAGATGAAGCGATTCCTGGTCGGCTTGAGAAGCTGTCAGCGAAATCTTGTAGCCATATCAAATTTTAAATATAACCACACCCTAAACTCTTTCCTCTCGTAAAATTTATAGTTAGTAAAAATATAAGTATTTTAAGAGGGGAGTTACTTTTCAATCACCCTGCATATTTACTTATCGATTTTATAATCTTTGTTTTTATTCTGCTTCTTAAGATAAGGTGAAATTAACATCAGATAAATTGCAAGTTAATAATGTAGTAATTAGGTTATCAATAAATAACTAAAAGTCGCGTCTTTACAATAAAGGATGCAAATTGTAGTCTTGGTTGACGGAGTTTTCTTAATTAAGAAAACAATATGAGGCCGATGAAGTAATAATCTAAAACAATATAATAAAAAGCAGGAAAACTTATGATAAAGTTAAATTTAAGTATGTTTCTCAAACGAAATCCCATGAAAGCTAATGAGTGCTAAAGATATTTTCTTGACATGCAACTGGTACGTTCTGAATTTAAGTTTGAGTCAGTTTCGCTTGTAATTTTCTACTGGTAATTCTAGTCATTCTCCCCTGACGTCGATAACTGAAGACACATAGTCAACGACAGTGTTTCGATGGTGGGCGGTGATAGATTTTCACATACATTCTATATACACACGTGACACCTTATCGTCCAAGGAAGACAAATGCTCCGAAATTTCGTAAATGGAATGTCACATTCTACTAGTATCCGTAATCAACCATCGTTTAAACTCCCATAATTCACGTCGTCTTGCTCTGGGCAGCCGAGCCTGTATACACTGAGTCACCAGATATCAAAATACAACGGATATAGGGGTGGACACATACCATTACATGTGAATACTGGTAACCTTTTGGCACAGTATATATATATATATATATATATATATATATATATATATATATATATATAAAAAAAAACTTAAACACTAATATTCCATGGTCATAATTTATTCCATTGGAATCGTAAATACGACCTAATTCATCAGACCTACAAATTCAAAAAGAAAACAGAAAAAAACAACTCCGGAAATAAAAATAAAATTTAGAGAGAGTGTAAATATGAGAGTGTGGGACGAATGTTAGAGCTAAAGAAAGGTGTAACAGACGAGAGAAGGTGGGCGATTAAAACTTAATAGAGAGGGTTTTTTTTAAAGAGGTGAGTGGAAGGGGGAAATATGAATGTTGTCGGATGTCTAATACATTAAAGATACATATATTTACCACTAATATTATCTATCTATCTATCTATATTGAAGTCAACACTCAGAGGCGACAGGCTGTTTCATGACAGACGCGGCCTGGCGATTGCGTCTAGCATGAAACAGCCTGTCGCCTCTGAGTGTTGACTTCAATAATCACCTTTATTTATATTTACATACGCTCTATCTATTTCTTCTCATATATATATATATATATATATATATATATATATATAATTTTTTATAAAAAAATTATAACATAAGTATGTTATAAAATCACTACAAAAATAGCCATTTTGTTTCAACAGACTCTGTGTCTTATCAAGTGATGATGTTGAAAAGAAAATAAATGGTTTTAAAAGTTTCAGATTAATTAACGATCCTACACTGGGGGGAAACATTGTTACAAAAGCTAGAATAACCAATCAAAAACGAAGTATAGAAAGATTCAAAAGCTTGACAACGAAATCCTGCTCTAATATTGTTGGTTATTGGAATTCATTCCGTGTATACCAATTATATACTTTGATATATATATATATATATATATATATATATATATATATATATATATAAAGGTATTTTTATTTATTAATCCGACAGGGATTTTAATCAGCCAGTTATGTGCCATGCGTGATACACGTTTAGGCGATCTTATATTTTCGGTACATGATTGACGAGGCAGATTTTTCCCGCAGTAAAAAAAAAATACAATTTTGGCCGGTTTGGCCAATGTAATGCTCGTGGCAACCTTTGTATGTTATTATGTATATTAAATTCACTGTGTTGCACGAGAATTCATTTTTAATTTTTAATTTTGATCGGTCTTTGAAGTGTGATTCATGGCCCTTTAATAGGTAGTTGCATACGCCGTAAAGATGCCGGTTGCATTTGTTCACCTTAGGGTCTTTTATTGTGTCTGCAGGTTTGCACGGGTCAGTATCTTTTTTTCGTGATTTAGTTTACTTTTTATGATTGGATATTGTTGTATTAGGCTTTTCATTTCTCTTCTCCTTCAGTAGGTTTGGTATATTTAGTTGTATGTGTGTGTAGATTTCTGTGTTCTTTGGGTTGAATATTGAGATATAAGGGATGACCTTTTTTTCCTTTTGATTCTCGGAGTGTGTGGATGTTATTTTTTCTTAGCTTTTTTTAATACTACTATCGACCAAACTTTGTGGGCATTTTCTCTTGATGAGTATTTTTTTCATTTCTTTTAGTCTATGGTCTCTTGTGGTTTTTTTTGAGACTATTGTATATATCAGCTTGGCAAGGTTGAGTATGATGTTGGTACGGGTGTGTTTCGGGTGAGAAGATTTAAAAGAAGATATTGTCGAGTATCAATCTGTTTAAAGTATATGCCGTTTTCTCGCTTAGTGTTTTTTTTTGTTATTAATATGTCTAAAAAGGGAAGTCATGACAGAACCCCGGCAAGCTATGGGAATAACTTCAGTTGCATCATAAAAGAAAACTGAAAAAGTCATCTAGATGGTTTCCTTTTGGGGAATGAAAATCTGGATAACCTAAAGACATTCCAAGTATGTATTAATAATATCAATCCTAGTATTCAATTCACTATGAAGTACAGTGTTGAGGAAGACAAAATGTATCTCCCTTTGACTAAACCTTTAAAAAAAAAAAAACTAAAAATAGATATATAGATAGTCACGTGAACAGCCCGAGGGATCGTTAGGCGCGAAAGTCAAACAACATCCTCTTTGGTTCATGTCAGTCAAACCAGAAAGACGTACTTATTCAGGCTCGTAATTATCAACTTAAGATAAGTACTCAAGATTACCTTCTTTTCAGATATCAAATCTCTCACAAAAACATATACACGCTCTGTATGAACATTTCAAATATATATATATATATATATATATATATATATATATATATATTCAATTGATGTTATATGAAGACTTATGTAGTTATTTTATACTTTTTTATGTGTTAATGTTGTATTGCTATTCGCTTTGTTAATTAATCGAATAGGACACTTTCTTGCACAACAACAGCAAGAAAAACTCCCCTCATAGACATTTTATTAACAAAAACAAACTTTTTGAAAAGATAAACGAAACCGCTTAAAGTACAAATGTTTATAAAAAGTAAAACAACAAATTATTTTTCTAATAACAAACACTGAAAATCTAATTGTGAATAACACAGTTAAATTTTTCTCTGTCAAAATTCATATATTATAAATAAATATCACTATATTAAATATTAGGTGTCTTTTTTACATTTTTCCTCATTTTAGTTTATACAATAAGTTTTTGTACAGAATCTTTCTAACAATTTTATATATATGTGTGTGTGTGTGTGTATGTATGTATGTTTCATTAAAGATAACAGATAAGGTACTGGGATTAAGCTTTTTATTTAATTTTTCTTGTGTTCGAACAAGTGTTTTCTTTTCTGGACACAGAATATGTAAATACTCTACCCCAACTGACCCGAAGAAAACAATCAAATTACTTATCTATTACAAAAAATTAAAGCAATTAACCTTATTCTCACAAATTACAACACACCAGCAAAATCAAAATTACAAAGAATGAACATTATTTATGTGTTCAAATACCACTTAAGATACTGTGTTCCGGATCAATACGAACTCATAAACAATTACATCGGCCACAATATTACATGCCCATCTAGACACCTTATGTTAGACTTATCCGATCACAGCTTCGCTAGAAAACATTTAAACACACACGCACACACGAACGCACACACTTATCAGACAGCATCCGAACATACTAGTAGGAAATACAAACATAATAGCCTCATCCACATGTAAAAAAAAACCCAAAGATTTAAAGTAATACCTTAATAAATCCCGTCTGAGTTAAACATGAGTGTTTCGCTGTTTTCTGGGCATTTTAGTTTTCGTAAAGTATTATCAAAGAAAAGGAATTTAGTCCAAGGTATGCATTTTTTTCTAATGTTGGATTATCCTGTTACAGATTGATGGGTTTTGTCCTTTTCTTTCACATTCTTAATAATCCACGAATAATTTCGTTGATTACAGCTTCCGAAATCCTCAACGTTCAGGAAAAAAAAAATTGAAAACGTATGCTAAACCTCATTTCGGAACTTGCAAGAGTTTTGCAATTATAGAAAAAAAATCGGTAAATAAAAAAATCCTCTCCCAAATGTTATGGCGAGAATAATCTTTTCCATGCGGTATTTATTGGCCAAACAATTAAACGTAGAATCGGTTACATTTTATTAAATATTTTTATTTTTATTTTTAAGAGAATTCAATTTCCTGACTAACTCCTTTAAGACATTGACGGGAAATTGAATTCTCAAGCCAAATAATTCTTAAGGTTCTTTCTCATAATGATGGCACTTTCTTTTTTAAGCTTTTGTTAAATGGGGTGTGGAAAATTAACATCATGATATATCATTATTTTCTATTCATGTTATATTCTCTACTCAGCTGTTGTGAGTGTCGGAAAATCTTCAACTGAACTGATTTCTGTTATTTGGTAAAGTTCTGTCTGTAACGCCACATCTGATGAAAAATTATCTACTTCTACAGGGTCCATTCACTTGCAGTCATTTTCATCATTGATCTGAGAAAACGGTAGTATATAGCTGATAATTTATGCATTTCTTTATCGAGTTGGACATGTTTGGCATCCTTGTGAGAGTCTGCGACCGAGAAAGCGTTTTAAAACATGGCTCGAGTTCTTTTTCGATAGACTATATTATTTTATATTAATAAGCGACTGTCATACGAATACGCAAATCGTTTCTCTGTAAGGTATGTTTGTTAAATATAATTATTTTAATCATTTCATCCTAAGCATGGTGATAATATTATTAAGATACAAAGCAGCGAAAGAGAATGGTAAATATTTAGGAGACGGAATCAGAAACCCTATCGTAACTATAAAGAAAAGGATAAACATCAACTATTGCACAAAGAACGTGGAAGATTTGTGGACCGGGCGATAGGTAAACCTATCTACTCTTATGCATTGTATTTTCATAATTTTCTAAAAAGATGTTTCCACGGGGTCGAAATTTTTGGTTAAATTAAATTCAAGTTTGGTTGTGAACTTGTAGGGAACAAAACAAGATCTAGATTTAAAATTCAAATGCTAATCACTGACTCATTGATTTTGTTAGAAATTAAAAAGACTCGAATTTACAAACGTTGCTTAACACACACGCAAAAGCGAATCAAAAACAAAACTCGTGAAATTTCACACCTGGATGTGAAATGTTTTTCGGTTAATAGAAAACTAGGAAACATTTAAGAACAAAATTCAAATAATCTTCAATTCTCAGAAACAAATTCTTTTTCGAACCTTTTCGCAAGCTGACGCGAAGTTGGTTCGTCGTCCAATGGAATGGCCCAAATCATGTCTGGGAAGCGAATTCCCAAATGATCTTTTTCAAGCCCCACAAAAACAGGCAAGTTCGCCAATCACCAAAGAGGAGGAGACGACCATATTAACACCTCCATTGACGACGTCAAGCGATCATTATTATCTCTACCTTTCTCCCGCACCTCTTTTATACTTGATAAACGGAGCATTTAAGCGATTACTTCAAAGACATTCCTACTCTACGATAACGCTCATACATATATACATCCATCCACACATCATATCTTCCTGCCTACGTACACATAAAATCATTCTTGCAAGGACTACTACGAACAGACGGACAACCTTGTACCAACTAAAATACATTAATTTTATTTGTAAAGACCTTAATTGATTTATATGTATATAAATTTGTTATTCACTTTACAATTTGATTTTCTTGTTTTATACCCCTCTTATGGTGGGCTATCTAACAAGGCCAAATCAAACTAATCTGTTTGAACAGTCATACACTTTACTATAACTGATAACCCACCATAAACCACCGCAGAATGCAAAGAGGGTCATGTTTACATATCATTTTTCCAGAAGTCAAGAACAAAGATCAATTTCCAACGAAATTACAGACGGCGGGTAGCGCTCTATGTGAACAGAAAATAATGAAAAAGAAAAAGGTTAAAAGTGCTTTGTTTTTGACCAATCAGTAGTAGTTTAATATAATGCGTAGGTTGGCTGGTTCTTCGGCCAATTACTGACAGTCTTATACACGAAAAATCACATAAGACGATTGGGGAGGGAGAAAAATAAATTGAGAGTTGTGTTTTTCGTACGTTGGCCAGAGCGTGGAAATATAATGAAGATTTGTGACAGTGAATTCTTTCCTATAGTTTTGTTTTGCTTAAGTAGTTTCGACCTTCTCAATCATTATATTGATCTAGCAGTTGTCTGTCTGGTAGACAGATCTTTGCTTTTTGGATGAACGCTAAGATTCAAAACAATCCAAATGGACAGCATGTATAAAATGGTGACATGGAATTAAACGAATGTATACACATATTTTTGCGCGCATATTAAATAATGTATAATCTATACCTCAAATCTAGTGAAATATATATAATTCCATATGGGTGTCTTTTTTTAAATAATAATATCTTTAAAGATTATGGATACTTCTTGCAGTGATCGCCATAGTATATTTTATAATTATCTACTAATTTTGGACTAATGTTGGCACTTATATATTGATTACTTATGATATTTTGATCGGCATCAGCAGGAATTTCACAAAGGTTTGGCAAATGACAAATCAAATTACGTGATAATATGGTGTATGCGTCAGAAATATAGTAATTTTATGTTCTTTTTTTAATTATTGATATAGGAGATGCAATCTCCCAAAGGGGAAAAATAAGAAAATGTTTAATTTTGCATTGGAAGATTTTTTAGTTCTCAAATTTTTGGTAATTATAAGTTTAGATGTTTTGAACTTTTATACTAAGTGATAAATCTAAGGTATTTGTCGTCTTCGTTAAGTGATATATACTCTACGTAAATTATAAATATATATATACATATATATGTAAGCAAATATATGGATATAGATCCGACAGTATGAAAGAAAAATACAGAAAAAACAAACAAAAACCTGAATATGCAATAATGTAGTATTAATGTTAACATTAATATTACATAATTGCATATTCAGATTTTTGTTTTTTTTTTTTCTTCATTTATATTTATATATATATATATATATATATATATATATATATATATATATATATATATATAACTACTGAAAAGGTACCGCAGTTAAACTTTTTATTTACTCTTTCTTGTGATCTTATAATTTATCACTTTCTTCTTCTTAAAGCTACTCACAGTACACATATGTATATTTTTTTTCTGGCCTTTTGTATCTAATACTTACGCTTTGTAAATTACTGCATCACTTTTGCAAAATGCAAGGAAATTTTTTGCTAAATAACTTATTAAGTACGCTATTTACATTCTTTGGACTACTGTCCTCATCTTTGTCGCCATATTTATTACAACGTTTTGGCCGTTGTACGCTTCGGCCTTCTTCAGGTGGTTGGAATGACAAACTGAACCCTTTATTTCGCTCACACGGGTTGACTGTACTACTTCCACGTGCCATGTCTAATGGATGTCAGTTATCAGTTATCTCTTGTTAATTCCCCTCTCCAAGTTCTCCACCGGCTTAACCAGGTATTGAACTCACACTCTTTGAGTCCTGTCACTGGATCTAACTAACGCCTTCATCAAATGGGCTATGCGTCTGAAACGTTGTAACATATATGGCGACAAAGATAAGGACAACAGCACGAATAATATAAATAGTGCACATAATAACTCATCTCATCATAATATACACAAGTACTGAATTCATTAAGTGTTACGCCGTTTCTGTTAGGTTTGTAAATATTAAACCTGTATATTTAATGTTCAAATTCTGAACGTTTTTGGCTTTTATAAAACATAGTCAAAATTTATATTTGTTTTAGTAAAAGAGTGCAGATTTTTATATTTATTTTATGGTTTATGGTATGCCTTAGGTCGTCATGTATGATTCTTACATCTATGCACACACACAGATACACACTCACATACATACCCGCCATATATATATATATATATATATATATATATATATATATATATATATATATGGTGTATCAAAAATACTTTTACAGATTTTTAGAGCTGGTACCTCACGTCAAATCAAGAACAAATGTCCATATAATCATGTGTCCGCAAATCCTTTGATTTTGAGTTATTAAGCTTAAAAAGAGTTTACGATATATTGCACTGTATTGCCATGTAGACTATGTTTACGATATATAGCGCTGTGTTGCAGTGAGACTGGGTTACATTTATCACTCGTGTATACATGTGGCTAGTCTGTATTCAATGTTTAACGCGTCTAGTAGTGAGTTAAATGAGAAGTTTCCGTTTAACAATAGCAGACTATTCATACAGTGAACAGGCAGATACGATTTTTACATACAATCACGCAAATAGTAATGGACGTGAGTCTGCACGGATGTTTCAGATTGCATTTCCAGACCGAACGCAGCCGAATCATCCAACCTGTTGTTTATCATCGCGTTTCTGAGATCAGTGGCACCATAAATTCTGTTAATACGTATTTTTGATTGTACACTTAACAGCATCTAGCGAAATCTTTAAACTTAATAACGCAAATACAAAGGATTTGCGGATATACATTTAGATGGATTATCGTCCTTGCCTAGTGTGAGGAACCCGCATCATAGTTTGTAAATTATATATATATATATATATATATATATATATAGTCACCTACAAAGACAGACTGTTTCGCTGTATCACAGATCATCAGTGTGGTCAGATATCCGATTGCTTCAAGCCGGGATTGAAACCCGACTGATTTGACATCGGTCAGTAATTCTACTCCCAAGCTATCGTTGCACGGCAAAGCGGAATGGAATATTTAACGTTTTTCCTATACGAAAGACGCCAATAGCTAGGAGAGCTCGATTCGAGTAGAAGAGCATTGCATTAGCAGCAGCAGCCACTGTTTATTCAATCCTTCTTCCTCGCCGAGAGCCCAATCGAATTATTTCGAGAGCATAAACAATCATCCCCAGACAAACTGTTTCTCTGTATCACAGCTCATCAGTGTGGCTAGACACCCAATTGCTTCAAGCCAGGATCGAAACCCGATATATATATATATATATATATATATATATATATATATATATAAAACGAGTTGGAGATACAGGTGTATGTGTTTGTGTTAAAAATATATGTGCAGTTGTTTAAGGTAGATTCGTTCATTGCATCATGTACTTCGACAGAACATGGGCATATTTTCATCCCAACGAAGTTTGCATGCGCTGACGAATTGATTCAGTTCTGTTCTTAATGAAAGTAAAATGTACTAAGCCGCTCCTAAAGATGTTCGAATACGACACACCCATGAGGAAGATCGAGGGTCGCATTGACATTATGGGTTTATTAATATATAAAATATATATTTTAACTCGTCTGGAAACTATAGAGACTAAAATAAAATAACGAAGCGAGATTGAAAAATCTCCTTTCCGAAATTGAATCCCTGCATCGTAAATAGTTTCAACGGGAAATCTTCATATCTTAGCATAATTAACGTATAAATGCAGCAATTAACAAATGCATTATTGTTTTATTAAGCAACATGAAGAACAGGCTTTTATATCTGCCTTTTTTTCATATCATATTCATTCATAACAGAGGCAATCGTGACTCAAATCTCTTTTTTTTTTCTTTTTTTTTTTTTACTAACTGCGAAATGCGTCCAATTCCTGAAAAAGAAAGTGTATTAACATTACGTTTTAGATCGTTTGGATTTCAGAATATTGCTTCACTCAAACCGATTACCATCTTTATACCCGGGAATTTCGGTACATTCTGGCGAAAGAGAAGTGAGTCGTTTCCAGTTAACTTCTTAACAGTTTTTCCTTCTTTCTCTTAAACCAGCTGACACTCTAGGCAGATGAGAGGCCAGTAGATGATATTAAAGCCTTAGCAGGTGTGGAGAAGAGGGACAGGTTCATGCCTTTCCCATTCGCGATCGTGTGAACGCAACACTACTAACACAAAATTTGAAATCAGCTCTCACATTTCACCCTCTCCGAAGATATCCGCTGGTGTTCCAGCACAACCCACCCACATATTTCATGTTTTTCATTCCGAATTCTATTCAAGTTAACATATTTGATGGGAGTTTTATTATTAAAGCTCTGATAACCATACTATTCAAGATTCTAGGAAAGAGAGAGAGTTAGATAATCAATAATATTTTCACCCGTATTTAAAGAATCAGTCACTTTTATTATCAAGCTATAACATTTTGTATTATTATAAAAAGAGAAATATATTCTTAAATAATCTATTCTGTTCCAAACCCATATGAAATTTTCGATGCATTAAACATTTTCATGTGTTGTGTCTATTCAGGCCAGTATCATGATTATTCACAATGACCTCTTCTTTATAGTAGTGGTAGTACTTGTGAGAGTCCTAGCAATGGACAAATAGTCGACCCCCAAACTAGAGCCAAAAAAAAAAAAAAAAAAAAAATGAAAGTATAAAAATAGTTTTTTATTGTAAAAATACGAGTAATATTATTTTTGAAATTATTACCAGCAATACATTTTTTGGAATTATTACCAACAATACATTTTGGGGAAATACCAGAAATACATCTTTGCAAAAAATATTAACACCAATAGATTTGACTCTGGGGACACACACACACACACACACACAGAGGTCAGTGAAACAAATAATACATAATCTATTCATACCAATTTAACCTAAAGCTTTTTCAGCATTAAATAACTCGAACTCACTTGAGTCCGCCAATATTGTTTGAGTAGCCCATAAATATCTAATATAAAGAGTCTAGACATATCGCAATCAAAGAGGTGATACCTGTAATATAATGGCGACTTATTTTTACCCAAACATTATAATATCTTGCAATAAAACGAGATTTCTGTTGCCTCAAGTCTCGTCTTTACCTGTGATCAGATTGACCATAATTCATATAGGAGGACTAATATTATATAAGCGTACACTATTTTTTTTTTCTTTTTCAAACGCAATTCCAGTTTTTTTTTTTTTTTTAAATATTTTGCTTAGCTTTTGAACAGCTTCTTTTGTTATCCTGATGCGCCTTCGTATTTTCCTTATTGAATTTTCCTCCCTCTTTTAAAAATACTTTCCAGATATTTAAATTTTTGTGTTTTCCAGTTCTTAATTCGCATGTTGGGTTCTTCTTTTTTGCTTACGACCATAAATCCTGTCTTTTTGCAATTAATATTTAATTCTTTCTTCACGATTTCTTTTACTACCTACACCAGGATTTAGTGTAGGTTCCTTTCTGTGTTTAATGTCAACACTGTTTCTGCTGCATGTCTTACGTTGTTAGTATTGTTGCCGTCAATGATATGAATTATTTTCTCAGGTTAGCCTCGCTGTAAATGTTGAAAAAGTCCGGCGAGAAGACACATCTTTGTCTTAGACCCTTTTTTATGTGAATTTATTGAATTCATTTTCTATCCGTATGCATGGGGTTTGGTTTCATTAGAAGGTGTAGTTTAATCTAATACTGTTGTGGATTCTGGGATGAAATCCAGACTCAAATGAATGACAAACGCAGGAATGAAATCTAGCAAATAAATGTATTGATGTAATAATACAATTGGTGATACGGTTAGTAGATCCAGAAAGGCGGTTAGTAGCAATAATAATAATATATATACAGTCTGGGAAATTCAGTATCGAAGTATGACTTCCTTCTGAGTCTACGTGCTCGCAACTGTGACTCCTACAAAGCGGTTACCTCACACTCTCACTATTTCACCCCCGGGTATTCACCGGCAGCAGTACAAGTACACACTGGGCGAGTCCACTTGTACAAAAAGGGGTGGAACCCTTAACAAATACCCTTCCCAAATAAACCTTACCTAGGAATTTTTCTTCTTTGCGGTTTAATTTATCAACCGCTTTTGCATAATCTAATTAAACAGAGGTGAACATTATTTTGTATTGGTATTGTTCTTTCTGATATTATTTTGAGAATAAACATCGCATTTCTTGTTTCAAAATAATTTTTTAAAAATATCAGAAATACTCTAAGTGAGTTACGAAGAGACTATGGAACGTTATCGGTCGAGCGATAATTTCCCAAATAATGAGCAAACATAAAAAAACATATTCTAAAGCGAATCGGGACGAGAATATTTCAGTATTCATCGGAGAATCACGCTCATTTCATAAATGAACGATCTGACAAATCAACGACTTGATTATTGTTTCAATTAAGGTTAATTAGCAGGATTGGATGGAAAATAGTCGGTCCTCGTAATATTATTATTCAGCTTCTTCCTCCGTCAGTTAGTAAATTAGCAAATGCGTTACACCTGTCATTACCTCCGATAAATAATGGACCATTCCGCTTCGATTGCAAAGAAAAATAGAAGCAAATGATGTCTCAGAGGCATTGCGTGATCTTAGTGAGGAAGTGAAAGCATCCATAATTATATGAAAAGACATATGGATCAGTGGATAAAAGCGTTGGCTGAAACAATCCAATGACTTGACACAAAGAGATATAAGTTCAATAGATGGCCACAGCAGAGGTGGCCAAAACTTGGAGAGTTCAGTTACTGAAGGAAAATAACTGAAACAGAGACATCCAGAAAAGAGACATGGCACGTGGAACTAGAACAATTTTCCTCGGTGGAAGAATTAAAGACTTCGGTTCGAAATTTTAACATATATCACCTGAAGACGGTCGGAGCGTATAGCGACCGAAACGAACATGAGAATAAAAATGAGGACAACAGAGCGAACAGTGTAATTATTGTAAATAGCTAAAATACCTCATCTCAGAAATTTAGACAGATATGAAAATAGTTTTTTTTATTTTTTATTTTTGAACGTACAGGCTTCCTAACGAGACGAATAGAAACACAATTCAGATGTTAAAATTTCGAAGTACGTATCTATAATTTCCAAATTTAAATGTATTTAGCAGTGTCGGAATAATGAATTTAAAATGCGTTCTTTGGAAGTTGTAAGTTTAATTTCATTCTAATTTATAAAACATTCCATCGATGTTTCTTGGAAGTCTCCATGCAGTCCTTTAAATCAAAACATATGTGGGATGTTATCTTTGGTGGTGAACCCGCGCATATCCCGCAGCAAAAATGAATTAACATACCTCATAAATAATAGACTATTCAGTTTTGATCACGTAAAAGAATGTGGAAATGCTACTCGCTTTCAGGGAGAAAACTGAACGAATGAAAGGCAAAAGAAGGAAAGAAAAAAATCGAAAGGGAATTAGACAAGCCCATAACAATCACGTGAGACTCTGGGAAAATCGAAATGTTGTCAATTTTAATCTGTTATTTTATATGGTCTTACTTCTTTAGATTGATAAAACCTATAGAAAAATCTGCAATGTTATTGTTTCTGAATTGAAATCTCAGCTTCAGTCACTGCCAAACCTTCATAAGGTAACTTCTCTGTCTTTTCTTTTTTTTTCCCTTTTGGTACTTAGACTTTATGAACTTAAGCCCAGCACTAGATTGACGGTAAGTTATCATCATTTTACATATGATACTGACTTACCGGATATTGTAAATAAACTAAACAAGTTGAACCTATAATCTTACTTATTATAAAATGTAGATTGTTTGTGTGTGTGTGTGTGTGTGTGTGTGTGTGTGTGTGTCTGTACGTTTATATATTGAATCGGATTTCCTACATTTTTCAACCGATTTCAACAAAACTTCACAAGACTACGTAAAATTACCTTGCGGTGGTTCTGACAGCACCAAAAATTAGAAAAAAACAATTGTTTTTGCACAAAATCAATTTGAAAACACGATTAAGAGGCATCACTCACCAGAATGAAAGGGGGACAACTCATATCGAGTTATACTTATTATAAAACCCAGATTGTTTGTGTGTGTATGTGTTCGTTTATATATGGGATCGGATGTCGTATATTTTTCAACCGATTTAAACAAAACATCTCTTATTTTTGGCAGGTAGTGTTTCTTATTGTCTTGCACACATTTTTCTTTATTTTTACATTCAGAATGCTTTAAAAATTCCATTTACAAGACAATTTTTTATAATGAAATTCTATTCAATCGGTAGACTCATAACGATTGGAAACAATGTTTTTGTTTGAGTTTGGGTTTGACCAATTCGTAAAAAAAAAACAAAAAAAACTAATTAAGACATGCGTGTCCGTCAACCTTAAACAATAATCTTTGTCAATTTTATTTTTCAGTCTTTATGATGGTCGATACTTGATCTATCACTTACTGTTACATCCCCGGGAAACGCCGGGCTCTACTGCCTGTACATACATAATTACACTACACACGAAATGGAAGAAAACAGAACTTCAAATTTCTTAGACATCATGTTCCATCGAGTCGACAGCAGCCTAAAACAATATCCACCGAAAATCAACTAAAGAAAATGACCTAATAAACTTCTACTCCCATCAGAACAACAACATAAAATACGGAATGATCAATGGATTCTACATAAGAGCTCTCAGAATTTGCAGTCTACAATATTTACACGAAGAGGAGAAATATATTGAAAATACTTTCAAGAAGGTTAAATAACCTAAGTATTTCATACTGAATGCGAAAAAAAGGCTCATAAAATATTCCAAAATAGACAATTCTGTGCTTCCTGACAAATCCAATGAATCAAAAACAATATTCTACCATTAAATCTATCACTACAACAGAAAAAAAAATCATCTAAACATAAAATTATCTCAACTTAAATTTGTCACAACGACATCTAATGTAATGAAAAACTTAATCAATACAAAACAAAACAACAAGCCAAAACTTGAAGGAGGACGTTACTCAAGAACTACTAGAATTACCAGTAGTAATATATTATAGAAACCTGAAGAAATTTAAACAAAGTATGAACACAAAAGTGACATTTTAAAAGACACAACACAAAAACGCATTGGTTGTTCACCGTAACGAAACTAACCACAATTTTGACAAAAATGATTTTATTCTAAATAAAAGAGAAAATAATTCACTAAGACGAAAATATCTGGAAAGAGTTTTAATCACTGGTTCAGCCACAGTAAATTGGCGTCCAGGTTCTTAAAAGGTTTCACCATTCTTCGTAGATTTGGGGTTATCACAGTGTGGATATCTTTAAAAACAAAGATGATGAAATGAAAAAGAAAAATAATATAGATGAATTCGGCGAAATTAAAAAGAATTAATTAAAAAATTGTTTTAAAAAGTTTGAAACTACCAGCGTCTCTCGTTCATGCACATGTGTAGTCACGGCGACATCAACAAACCCATTGCGATGAAGATCTAAGAGAGGAAACGCGTCACTTGTAATTATTTCTATTAGTTTTACAATTTCCTCAATACTGTTCTTGATATAAAAATAAATATATATCGTTACCTTGCACACACACAAAAACACAGACACAACACACACACACACACACACACACACACACACACATATATATATATATATATATATATATATATATATATATATATATATATATATATATATATGTGTATTTCAGGAAAGGGATATATTTGAACGAAGAAGGTAAGTGGTTTTGGCTACTATAACCAAGTAGAATATGGTAGCAGTGATCGACTGGTACACGTCGTAGTCGCAGGTAAGAAGTGTAGATCAATGGCGGAGTCCAATGGGCGTCGTTATAAACTTAGCTCGCAGACTAAGGCTCTCTTGACTCTCGTACCTACACGTCTGTCGGTATTTATGACGGACACCTGCCAATAATATTCCAGTGAGGGGGAACACAGGTGAATGCATATTCCATTAAATCAATATATATATATGATGGGGAGAGAGAATTTGTAGTAGAATGTTTTTTTTATTTGTTCGGGATGATTGTACTATAAAATTATCGACCCGGTTCTATGCATGATCATTTTTTTTTTTTAAAGCCTAGAGTCACTTAGGCGGAGAGTGAGTTTTTCTGCATCGCTAGATTATACATGTGCGCACACATGCCTACCAGGTCCCCATATATATATATATATATATATATATATATATATATATATATATATATATATATATATATGTGTGTATGTGTGTGTGTGTGTGTGTATTGTCTGAAAAATATAGTATGAAACTTTACTATAAAAATATACACCAGAATGCTAATAGGCAAATAAACGACAAGGCGTTTCCTTCCGGGATAGGAAATTCTCGGAAGGAAACCAGTCATGAAGTGAAGGAAGACATATAAAACTGCACCATATATATATATATATATATATATATATATATATATATATATATATATATATATATATAGAGAGAGAGAGAGAGAGTCATTATTCACACAACAAATGATTTATTTGCATATAGCTTATATACGGAACTATAGTCGCTATTCAATTTTTTAATCTTGCGACATACGACTCCAAAGTGATGTTGTGACATCAGGCACTCATCAATATTTTTACTTATTGAATTAGATAACACGCAAAAGACATTGTACTAAATTAATTTTACATACTTACGACTGAATTTAAAATTCTACAGAAGAATAATAATGTGTTATTATCTCAGAAATAGCAATATTGTACCTGAATTAATAAAATAGATCTGTAACAAAAAATAACACAAGAAATATATTTACTATTAAATTGCTTTAGTATTTACTATTCAATATTTTCTTAGAAATGCACTACTGAATTTTATTAGAGGAAGCCTTGTCGTATCTTATTAATACTTTTGTCTTAACACTTTTTTATCATCCAATCTTCACAGGCAATTTTATTACACTTAGTAAATGGCTAGTATTGGAAATGAAAATTAAAATCTCTCCATGAACTCAATTTCCTTTAGACTTGGCCTCTGACATCTCCTTTAAATCCCAAATATCTTTACTGTGAGATGACAATGCAAGTTAATTATGTAAATTTCTTCCCTATTTGCTCCTCCTCAAATGTTATCGCTCGGCCATATTTGATGTAGTCATGTTTTTTTTTTTTCATATACGAGTCCTACTAGTAGAAATATTTCCTTTAATTTTTATTTGTTCACTGATTTTAACCCGGTTTTAGATTATGCATTTACTCATGTTCATGATAATTTAATCTCAACATTCTTTTATTATTGTGGACTTGAAATATTTGTTTGACTTTCCTGAACGTAATTCTTCTTAATATCAATTGGTTATATCAGGTACTAGTCCAAAAGCGGCGTTCTTTGAGACCAAAGAATTGCTAGATCGAATCACGTTTGAGGCTTATTCCTTATTGTTGATCTGCCTGTCTGTTACGGTTATTCAAAATCCGAAGAAACAAGCGGTAATTTTACTAATCTGATATTTACAAGAGAGTGTAATCTGGTATTTTCAAAAGTGTGAACAAGCTTAATATGCTCAGCTCCTTGTTCACGATAACTCCGAATTTCGATACCAGTTTTATCAAACCATCACGGTGATTTATGCTTTCGTGCCATCGATTGCCCTGTCTAACCAATTTTATAGTATGGAATGGTTTTCAGTCATATCTTCACAGCAAGAACACGCCATGCAACTGCAATAGCAAACCACTCACATTCTCTCCGTATTCCATCGGTGAGAAGCAAGTTCCACTTTAGAAGCTTCTTCCCGCGAACGACTGTCCTGGGGAATCGACACCCAACAAGATGTTTCCCCGATCACTGCAATCTTAATATGTTCAAGGCTAGAATTAACCATTATCTTCCACTGGTATACACATAAATGAACTCCTAACGTAAGCCTCTACATCCACTGGCAGCCGAGCATTGTCAAGAATGAACCTTACTGTAAAAAAGACACTACTTCTGGTTAATCTAGTGTCCCCTTCCACAGGCCGATATTATCAAACATGGTATGAATCGAAACTTGATCTGCTGTTATCAATGCTAAAATTCTACACAATTGCGCCAAAATTGAAATATGCAATAATAAATAATTCGAGAAAAATAATTTAATCGCTCGAGCAATGTAGGGAGTAAGGAACGAATCTGTTACTATTACTGCTAAAGATGCAATATTCTCCTAGCGATTGTGTTCTCTGAGTGAATGGTGTGTTACTGAAAAAATAAATACGCAAAAATTCACCTTTCGACTCCTACGAAATCGGCCTGAAGCGATCAGATATCTAATCACACTGATGAGCTGTGGTACAGCGAAACAATTTGTTTGTGGATATACATACATACACACACACACACACACACACACACACACACACACACACACATATATATATATATATATATATATATATATATATATATATATATATATATAAGAAAGATATTTTGGTAATACGGATGGATAATTCCAGAGAGATATAATTCACAGAGCTCAATGTAAAAACAGATCAAATATTATATATATATATATATATATATATATATATATAATTATTTATTTAAAAATATGATTCCATTTCGCGACATAAGAGGTTTCATGTTTCAAAACAAGAGCCAAAAACTTCAATATAATTATTTGAATTAAATTGAGTTAATGTAAGCTCTGTTCCATCTTCAAGCGAAAGTTTTTTTTTTAGAATTTTCGCTTGAAGATATATATATATATATATATATATATATATATATATATATATATATATATATATAAAAAAAAGGCTTAAAAGCCTTTTTATTATATCCTTATTCTGTCCTGGACATTGAGTTCTACCTGGATTCTATCCTCTTGGTATGTTTTTATTAAAAAAAAATAAATGTATGTGTATGCATGTATGTATATATATATTTATATATTTTGCATATGTATGTGTATTTATACCACTAATATATATATATATATATATATATATATATATATATATATATATATATATATATATATAATGTGTGTGTGTATATATATATCTGTTTTCTATCTATCTATTTGTTTTCCGACGAACTCTTTTTATGCCTTCTTTCCAAACATTTATCCCATTCATAGATCTAGCCATTTCTTATTTATGAATTCTTACTGGTTTAATTCCTGATATTTTCCTATAATTTTGAATGCAGCAACGAAATCTTAAGGCGGCCTGACAATTGCGTCTAGCATGAAACAGCCTGTCACCTCTGAGTGTTGACTTCCATGCTCACTTTTATATTTATATTTACATACGCTGGTTAGGTAAGTAATCCAAAGTTCCTTAGTATTTTAGCTATTATTTTTAAAAAATAGTGCACGATACAAAAGTAGAGCATAAATATAATTATTTATTTAAAAATATGATTCCAACTCGTGACATAAGAGGTCTCATGTTTCAAGACAAGAGCCGAAAACTTCAATATAATTATTTGAATTAAATTGAGTTAAATTAAGCTCTGTTCCAACTTCAAGCGAATTTTTGGGGGTTCCACAGCTCTTCAGTGCTACTAGACTACCGAATGCCTCAAGCCCGGATTGAAACCCAAACGATTTGGTGTCAGTCACAGTGTCTACCACTGAGATATCTTCACTCGACAGAATGAAATCAAGCATATTGTTATATATATATATATATATATATATATATATATATATATATATATATATATATATATATATATATATATATATATATATATATATATATATATATATATATATATATATATATATATTATATTTTAAAAAAAATCTTTTCTTTTATGATGCAGGCGATCATGGCTCTCCACAAATACCATTTATTTATTATATGTGAATAATAATACTTGTTAATAAATAATACTAATAATACTCACTAGGGAAGATAGTGTAGCGGTGTGCTGTTAAATTCTTCATGGTTTCGAATACGTAGTTATTAAAGTTTACAGATCTCTTGCTATTTAAGTGATAATGGAGGTGTTGGGAGTAAATATTTGATTCAAAGCAATTGCAAGGAGATAAGTGAGAAAGGCAATGCAACAGAATCGGCTGTTTCAAAAAATGATTCGATATTTCTCTACAGATCTGGTTAACTAATATTCAATACTGCTGGTAGAGTAGAACCTGTGACATTTTTCCTAGATGGACTCTCACCGGGTTCATTGATTGCCTCAGAAAATATCATAGATGATCCCAAATATTCGTTGTCGAATACTTGGAATTTTTTTTTTTTTTATCTCAGTTTATAACTTTATCGACCTACATCCACCAAATTATTTATGACAATTTTAATTGATTAAAAACAGAAGGAAATGTTGACACTTGTAAAATCCGACGTATAAGTCAGCTTTTTCAGCAGTTATATTCTTGATATATTCTCGGTCGATTTTAAAACATAATGAAGATGAAGAGTTAAAAAAAATGTGGTTTTATTAATCTTCCGGAATTAGATATATTAATACTTGAATATGTAAAATTCGCTGTGAATAGCATAGAAATTTATTCGCAACGACAAACCTCGTGAGATGATAACCACCAGAGACCAAACCGGTCGACGAAACCAACTAATCAATCATTGGTGAGATTCTGCTTCTACGTCTTCCGCTGTTTCCATCCCGGCATTCATCATCCTAGCTCTCCGCCTCTGCAATCTCTTTCATTTATTCTCCATGTCGACTGACAGGACGCTAAGCCTCGAACATTGTTGCAGGGTAGGCAATGTTAAACTTTTGTTTGACTGACAGCGTGCTGTCATACGCATTTATTTCGAAACTGCTGGGGAATTTCGGCTGGTATTTATGGGCAGAAAGGTGAGCGAATTCTTATCAAAGCATCCAGCGTTTAAAGCAGGGAAAAATGGATTTTCTGGAGAATTATTTTTGTCTTATATAATTATATACTTATTGTCATGTCTTCTTTTTGTTTCTTTTCTTTTCTCTTTGTTGCAGTCTTGGATTCTTTCGTATTCGGAGAGACTTGAGGAGTGAAGCAATCATAAAAATAAGAAGACATGCATGCCAATAACGGGTAGGGGCGGAGAGAAAACTGAGAAACGTGATGCTAAGATAAATAAAAAGGGTAAATAAAAAGGGAGAATTAGATGTCTGCTCGTTAGGGTAATGGAAGGAAGATAAATAATGAGTAAAAGAAAGAGAGAAAAACAAACAAAGAAATGGAATGAATTGAGAAATTATGGTAGAACGACGTCGGGGAAAGACAAACCAAAAAAGTCTGAATTGACATGAAGAATGGAAGACGATGTCGAAGAAAAAGTAAAAAAAAAAACATGAACCAAAAATGAAATTGAAACAAACAATTAAATCGATGGAAATGAAAAAAAATATAAAGAATAAATGAATAAAATATATATTTCCTGAATGTGTTAAAATATTCCATGTCTTTATTGGATTGCTCTCTTCATTTTTGTGTTTCTTTATGCAATGGCTCGTTCTATAGATTTTCCAACCTTCCATGTTTTATCCAGATAAATTATTTAACTAAGTCATATAATATTCGGAAGATTTTTATAAAAATTTCTGTTTGTAACATGTCTATAAGACATTTTAAGACTAATTTTTGATTAGAAAAACAAAAAAAAAAAAGAATATTCGGCAAGCAGTGTTCGAATAAGTAAGGATCGATCAAGTTCCCTCACTAATAGGAGGGCTTATTGGTCACTCTTGGCGAGAGGAATCAACCAGTCTAAGAGAAGGAATACTCTGAATTCAAAATCATTTTGAAGATGAACAGGCTCTGTCAAGCATTATTATTCAATCTCTCTTTCTCATTATATATATATATATATATATATATATATATATATATATATATATATAATGTTGCTATGGTTACAGTAAATATGGGGTCTTGTGGCGTGAAGTGTTTTTTTTTTCTGGTTTGAGTCGTTGAATTTTTGGTATTGATGGAAATTTTGAACTGAAGTATTTGGCTCATAGAGGCACGGTGGTTGTGATGGATAGATGCTCGGATTGTGGAATCGTAGAGCCGAGTTCGAATTCTAGTCGAGTTCGTTTCATTCCCTTTCGGAAAAGGATGAATCCATCCCGTCTCCCTCCATCTATGGGTAAATAGCAAGGGGCACTGGGTCATATTGCTCTCAGTTGCAACAGGTCTAGGAAAAGGCGGCACTGAATTCAAAACCTCCAACTCTGGGTATTAGAGAACGTTGATTTTTAACATTGGCTGGCAACCATTCCTAACGGAAAAGTGTATGTGGCCCTGGCGAAGCACATACTATGAAAAGGATCGGGAAGCTTACAGTGACTCTGTGAACCCGACTGTCGTCGACTTTGATTTATTGATTGATTGCTTTGAATAATTCTACATATTTTTAGGATTATTTTCTATTGTTTCAGCCGACTGTTTCTTTGAACGTTGTTTACTATATTATAATCTGATTTATCAAATTCGATTGGGGAAACTAAACCAGCAAAATGCCTGAAAACCATACCACGGGATGACACAAGCATTGCGACTTAAATTCTGTAGACATAGCTATTCGGTAGTTGTTATAGTACGAACAAAAAAAGTCATCGTGACTGAGGATGTGAATGTATCGGCCTTGTTTTACTACTGATCCCACGTGATTGTGCTCCCTCTACCAGAAAAGTTGACTACGGTCCGCTCAGTATAAATCTAGCATAGGCAAGAGATCAGATGTCTCTCTGGCTCCTGTAGAAACTCAAATGTACCTGAATAGGCATCTCTAACGACGCTGACAGTTGTGCTTGGGAATGGGTGACCAACAATTCCATAAAAGTTTATTTTTCATCTTTGTTATATGAGACAATCTTTTAAATCCGATAGTTCCTTCGAATGTTATCTGGTATATAGATTAACAGGTTATGTTTTACGTTAATCCTTTTAGTTTTCTTAGTTCGACGCTTCTTCTTTTAACAAATACTTTAAAATCTCGTGTTAATAATGTCACAATGAGAACACACATTCTTGAATAAAACATGATTTTCTTAGCGAGAAAATCAGTTTTTGGTTAGCACCTATTTAGTTATGTGTTAAGGAATTCATAATATAAAATAAATTTTGAACTAACGTTACGGGGACACGTGGTATGATAGAAAACTTCGTAAGTTGAAAGGGCCCACGAGAATGAATGTTATAAAACTTCGATTACATGTGCAAAAAGTGTACATCGTATAGCAAAACAAATATTTGTTTTAGTTAGGCAAATATTCATCATTGGTTTATGCAATCTTTGAAAAAAATTAGTCGCAATCACTAGGAAGTCTTATCGTCTCCCTTAACTAAAAATCCTAAAGTCTCGTAAAATCTCTAATTGCGCGAGACTTAAATATTCATTCCTCTGACTTAACGTCGGTAGTCTAGTTGAGATTTTTAAAAAATGCAGAAATAAACGTCTAAATGGCTGAATGCAAAAAAAAAAAATAACAAATAAACTTGACGAAGTTCGAAGAATATATTAGTTGAAACGGTGTTTTAAAAACAAAAGCAGTAGTTTGCAAAATTTATGGAATAATTAAAACAAATCTGGTTTTGTGCGGAAGTAACCACTTCAGCTGCAATTGACGCCATAGAAACTAATATTTTCTGGGGGCACACAGCTGAGACACTGGCAAAGAATGAAAGGGATGCAATTGGCAAATCATATTTAAAAAGATAAAGAAACAAATTAATTTAAGAAAAAAAGTGAATCAAATGGCGAAATGTAGCGGTAACGAGATTCCAATTGCTGCTAATTAAAGAAGCAATCCGAAACTTTTGCACTCAAGAATAAATTTCTTATTTTTTTAAATTTATTTTAAATTATATTTTTTTTTTTAAATCGAACGGAAGTTTGGAAATGGATTGTACTGAAGCAGAAGATTAACAAAGAACGTACAACAAATACATCTGCGATCGGCTTAAGAATCGAGAAGGATCGTAAAAAATCTTCACACTTTTTTGAATCTATATCGATAGTGGGAAACGACAGAACCGACTAAACTACTTAATCGTTTATGTATCAGAATCTATTTTTGTTCCAAATTCAAAATTTCCTGTAATGATATTTATACTTTGTCTAAGCTTCCGCTGTATTGGAATCCATCCGTATATATATATATATATATATATATATATATATATATATATATATATATAATCCTCGAAAGAAAGTATACACATTTCGGGAAAGAAAAAGCTTGTTTTCGTTGATTTATCAAATTATGAGAACACTGCCATAAATTAATTTTAGGGAGATCATCAATTTTTTCTTTCAACATGACTGCTCACTGACACACCAAAAGAAAAGACGTACAAGCTTATCTGAAGTAGAATTTGCAAGGACAATGGCTGGGACGAAGGATACAGTCGGGTTCACGTCATAGTTTCCTGATTTAACACCTGCAGACTTTTATATGTGGCTATATATATATATATATATATATATATATATATATAAAAAGGCAGGATGTGTGTGTGTAACGAATGCACGGCCGCAATTTTCGACGGATTTGCACCAAAATTTACATGCACATGATCCAAGTTAGCGGGAAGGCCAAGACCGACTTTGCATTTCCCAACTCCCATTGATAGTGGAAATAATCGATTTTTTCATGCTTATACGGCAGTTTTCATGTAGTTTGCGGTCATTTTCTGGCTGGCTGCCACGAATAGGCAGGAAGATTCTACTGGCCAGCGTGAGAGCCAACAGATGACTGACACAAATATTAACTAGCATCCGATAGTTGCATTCTTCACAGGTGGGAAAAATTTAAATCTGCATGGCACTTTACTCCAATTGGCTCATTCGCTTGCTTAAACTCAACGTTGATTCTGATTCCGCAGAACTGGGTTGGGTGTGAAAAAGTATTTGTTGTTAACATTTATTTTTCATTCGGTTAGGAGTTCTTTTTTAAAGCTGATCGTTTTGTGTTCATTTTGTTTAGTTCTTTTTTCGTAACAGATTTAATGTTTAGTATAGAGCTTAGAAAAAAAGTGTGTGATAGGCAAGAAGTAAGGCATGTAGCGACATCACCACGGAAATGAGCACTCCTTTATGGGCAAAAAATATTTTAAGTCAAGTCATAGCGATTGCTGTATGAGTCGTACGATTTTTGAATCAAGCACAGGCAACACCGGGACATATGCTAGTAAATATATATATATATATATATATATATATATATATATATATATATATATTATTTATATATATGTATACGCGGCACTTATTGGAAAGCGGTCAATATCAGTGATAGAGCTAACATATTTAGTTGGATTGATGTGAGTTTCTGACCCTGGGTTTCACGCTATTTACGATCGTCAGGCAAACTGATTAATTTTAAATTTTGGGTTTTATATAGGGTTGCGTATATTGGTGTTTTTATGGAAGTGGGAGGTAAAATTGTTGTCGGAGCGCCGCTCATACTTGCGCAAACAAACATACGCGCACGTACACTCATTGACGTACACAGACACACAGACATATGCCCGCTCACTCACGGGAGCTCAAACAAACATAAACATATGTGAACAGTGTGAGACTGGACATATATGCGCATCCATGTGTCGTTGCGTACATACGTACGTATTTGTTCGCTGTATCCAATGTTGGATTGTGTAGTGAATAATTTTTTTCGTTGCACTGTCAACGCGAAGACCGTTTTTCTATTTTGTTATCTGAATAATGTTTTCTTGCACGAACGTATATACATATGATGGTGTCTGTGGAAGACTATGATAAGTAAAAATTTCAATTATTTTTTAATTTTTTAAGTCTGTTCTGTTATTAATTTAAAGCCGGTTAATTGCTTGTTTTTGGCGATTGCGCATATGTAAATGGTAGAAACTCCGATTTGTAATACTTATTAGTATTTATGCAGTGGTATTAATTTTGCTAGGCGAGATAGAAGTAAGTATAATTGTGGACTGATACGGTAATGGTAATTATGGTGCCGTAGTAATTGTGGACTAATACGGCAATGGTAATTGTGATGTGGTAGTAATGTTGGGGGTGGTGATGATGATGACAATTGTAGCAGCAAATAGTTATTGTAAAGTGGTAGAAGTGATCGTAGTAATGGTGGTGGAATGATAATGACAATAATTATTTTGATGGAAGTTTGAACTAGAAAGTAATTGATGATGTTATGGTGTCAGTGGTTCCGTATCAATCGCCAAATAAACGAAATATCTGGGTTACCGAGATAATCCGCCTGTGTAGTCAAGACCAAAAGAGGGCAACTCGGAAGCTGACAAGCCGAGCCAGCCGCAGAGAGGATCCTTCGCGAGCCCCTCCACTAATATATCACGAATTTTTTTAGGGAGAAAAATATTCGTTTTCGTTTGATGTGTTTTGGACTACACAGGCCTACTAAGGATAGGGGTCGCTGGTAATTTTTAATCTACATTTAATTATAATCTTTTCGAGTTGGATGGAGACACTGAAGAACGTTCTATTGTCGTCTCTATTTATTGTCTCAAGCAGATTCACAAGAACAGGTAAATGATTCTGAGTGTTTGAATTTGCGGTATTGGTGTAAATGCAAGATTGAGAGGTGATGGATGACTTCTTGTGGCGAATGAGTAATTATAATGAATTAATGTATCGTGAGTCGGATTAACTAGGTCAAGGTTAGCTAAATAAGACCAACCCATCTCTTCCCCCCATTCGGCCTTGTGACACAATTTCTGTAAGATCAGAAATAAATATAAGTGATTTTAAGAGTTATTTACTTTCAAAGTTTTTGGTTTGGAAAATAATTGCGTTTACTTGTGATCACTAACTCTGTTGTGGTATATTTTCGACTAGTCGTTTTCCTTAAGATATCTATCAATGGGTCGCAATAATTTTATTTTAGATTCATGGCTTTTACAAGATTTTAATTGCTGAATGATCCTGCCTTTGTTGCAACTCAAATCGGTCATCTGATATCCATTGTTGTAAACCTCACAATACAGTTTGAAATATGTTTATATTATTGTATTAATTGTGCAATTGCATTTTTGTCAGACATTTGGGTCTGCCTTGGCGAATTCGCGTAGCAAATGTAAATGTTCTTGTTATTAAGTACTTCTAATTATTATATAATTACATTTAATTATTATAACTACGTCTGTTCTTATATAAATACATCTAATTAGCAAGGAATGTAGGTTTCTCTCAAAGATTCCGTTAATTTACGGTTTTTACGTCTATGCAACTCCTGATTTTGACGTCAGTTGTACAATAGGGTAGGTTGATTTTGAAACTTTCGAATTTGCTCTTGAAAGTTGGATGTTGACATGTTAATGACACAAAATAATTTTTTTCCAAAACCATTACGTCTTTTTAAGGAAGCGAGTTTAAATTGAAGTTTAAGTTCAAAATTGGAGCATTGGAATTTAATTCCGGTGATCATTCAAATATTTAACGCTGTCAAAAACTTCACTCTTCATATGAAAAACAAATGTGTAAATGTCGGTTAATAAAATGTTTTTCTATTGCAACATTTATTCCTTCTCAATAAATCAAAGTAACATAAAGAATTTAGGTCATGTTATTTTTCAGTGGAATAAAATCAGACTAATTCTAAAATACACACAGACCAAAAAACCTCGCAAAATTAAGAAACTTCTTCATTTTAATATCAACAGCAGTATATTCATATTTCCTTCATGAATCTTATGCCGGAACTTACTTTCGATGTGTATTATGTTGATTCTAACGTTTATAAATATTGTGTTATCTCTAAAATTCATTAGTTCTTTTGTATTTTTACCAAACATGCTTAATTATTTCAAAAAGAAAGTAAACGTTTCGTTTAATTTACATGAATCTTGATTTTTTCGATGCGAATGGCGTCTGTTTAAAAGTAAAACATTATGATTATTTATTTTAGTGGAAGAAATTATATTTCCATATTAAGGTAATATTGTTACATTCTTTTTTCTTATTTCAAAATTACCTTTGAAATTTTATTATAGTAAAATGACGTTTGCACTTGTCCACCTCACAAGAAATTAATGGTAATGCTATGCTTGTTTTTCTTTTTCTATGTTTAATTTGAACTAGTTCATGTCCTGATTTTCAAAGTGTAAATTAATTGAAAAGTATAAATTTATTATGTGCTTATATTTCAGAGATGAGGTATTATGTACATTATTTACATTATTCGGACTATGGTCCTCATCTTTGTCACCATATTTATTATAAAGTTTCGGCCGTTGGACGGTCGAGCCTTCTTCAGGTGGTTGGAATATCGAAGTGACCCTTTATTTCCCTCACTGGAGAACTTGGAAAGGGGAATTAACAGGAGATAACTGATAACTGACATCCATTAAAACATGGCACGTAGAACTAGAACAGTCTACCCCAGTGAGCAGATATAAGGAAGCAAATATACAAAGATAAAAATGGTTAAAAATAATATTATTTAATATATTAAAACGAAAATTCCAAAACCACAAATATCAATAAAAATATATTTTAATCATATAAGTTGATAGTTTCATTATATATTAGGCAAAGAAAAACAGGATAAAGAAACCCACAGAAATAAGTTTACATTCATACGCATATACATATATATATAATAGCAGTAGATCCCGGCGTTGCCCGGGGATGTAACAGTAAGAGATAGATCAAGTATCGACCATCATAAAGACTGAAAAATAAAATTAACAAAGATTATTGTTTAAGGTTGACGGACACGCATGTCTTAATTAGTTTTTTTTGTTTTTTTTTTACGAATTGGTCAAACCCAAACTCAAACAAAAACATTGTTTAAAATCGTTATGAGTCTATCGATTGGTGAATAGAATTTCATTATAAACAATTGTCTTGTAAATGGAATTTTTAAAGCATTCTGAATGTAAATAAAGAAAAAAGTGTGCAAGACAATAAGAAATACTACCTGCCGAAAAAAAAGTGGATGTTTGTTTTATCGGCTGAAAAATGTAAATCCGATCCCATATAGCCCATATATAACACAACACACACACACACACACACACACACACACACACACACACACACACACATAAACAACCTGGGTTTTTTAACATAAGTCACTCCACGGAATCGCTAAAAACATAGAGCATAGTCTGATGAAAAAAAGACGCCAAAGTTTATGAAAACAAAATTTTATCGTCAAAATGCTTATGTTTTTATGAAGAGGATGGACTAAATTTTTTTTAATTATTTCTTTAAAATTTTTCCATCTTTTTAGAATATTCTAAATTTTGATTTAAAAACCTTGTTTCTCTTTGTCGCAACAAGGGGTAGTAAATAACATAGATAATTTTAGCGCGTTTTTTGTATTTACACATTAATTTGGAAAATCTTGCAAAAATAAAAATAATTGTCAGATGTTAATGAAACTTTCAGAAACTATTCACAGATGATCAGAAATTATTATAAATATCTTTTTTTATTAAAGTCATGGCAGAAATATTTTTTTATATTTATTAACACCCCCATAAGTAATTTTATGAAAAACTCTAGAAATTCGAGACCATCGGTTTTAGTGATTACAATAGTTAAAAAGCACAAGGCTTTGAAAAATGCAAATCATGTTTTTTTTTTTTTTTTTTTTGGCCAATGTACCTGAAAATCAGCTGTGAATTGTAACATACAAAACTCAATAAAACAAATATATTATTTAGTTTCAAATGCTTTTATTTGTTTTAATATGTTTTATGAATATGGACAATATTTTCTGAAAGCAAAAAATTTTTTTCAATGAAAATTGAATTTTTAATACAATTATTTCTTATTTCTTTAATTTTAAAAAGATTTTTAAAAATGTTTAAATTGAATTTTAAAAAATATTTTAACATTAGTTAAAACTTAAAAGCAACATCAACCTTTCAAAATGTCCGTGTGAGATTGTCATTGAAATTGTATAATTTGAAAATTGTATAATTTGGACCAATCAGATTAACCATGGTAATTAAGAAATGTAATTTTTGTGTTTATAGTCGGACAGTAATTATCAAGTACGGAAGACCAACCAGAATACAATTTAGTTGCATTATTTGAGTTCAGCATTGTTCTCCGCTGTTAAGCCCTTTACTTTTGCGAAACACTTATGGAGAATTTAATTTGAGTTTTCAATTTCAACTGAGAAGGTTACCTACAAGTAACAGTATCATCTTATGAAATTTAACTACTGCTAAACTTTAATTTATATGATCTTATTTTTATATTAATCTCAGTTATGACATTTTTCCATAAATGAAATATCAAAATTAATAATAAAATGAATGGAAATACAAATAACACAGTAAAATGTAATAAATGTACATAAAATTATAGTATTTTATGTACACTTCTGATAAAATTTCATGAGAAAGGTAACTAAATTAATTAGATACTTTTTTCTTATGAAATTTAATCTCACTATTAACAGTCTTATTTTTTAATTTCTTTATATTTTCCATAAACCATCGTAAACGTAAAAATGAAAGTACAAAAAAAAAAAAAATAAATAAATAAATAAAAAATTAGAGCGCTGAAAGTTTTCCTTAAAAGTAACAAGGTAAATAATTTGTTCACTCAAATAATTTCACTTCATTCCATCCGTAGAAAGAATTCTCCTCCCGTAAGTTATCTAAACGTCATGAATGTGCCTTTCGTCAATCGGCGCAAAAGGTTATGACCTGCTTTGTTTTATTTTCAAATTACATTTTTTCGGCGCAGAAGCTAAGTTAAGCTTGGTTCAAAATATTTTAAATAAACAGTATAATTTCTGTTTTTATTAAAATCAGTTTTGAAAAAAATGATAATTGATTTTTAAAAGAATATCAAAGTAAGATTTTAATCTTTTAAATCGAAAAGAATGATTGAAAATGATTCTGTCCTTTTTTTTACCAAAAAAAAACAATATTTTAACGAAGATTACAGACGTGCTAGGAACGATTAAAAATGTAAAAAATACCCCCAAAATACTTTGATCTTTCCTCTTTAATAATAATATGAACATTAGACGATAAAATTTTGTTTTCGTCAAGTTCGGCGTCTTTTTCATCATGCTATGCTCTTTTGTTTACATTTTCGTGGGTGAGTTGTCCCCCTTTCATTCTCACGATGTGTCTTAATCGTGTTTTCAAAATGATTTTCTTAAAAAACAACTGTGTTTTTTCCATTTTCAGCCCCGTTAGAACCACCACAAGGTAATTTTATGTAGTCCTGTGAAGTTTTGTTGAAATCGGCTAAAAAATGTAGGAAATTCGATCCAACATATAAACGTTACAGACACACACACACAACCTGCGTTTTATAATAAGTAAGATATATATATATATATTTATATATATACATACATATATATATATATATATATATATATATATATATATATATACATATACACACATACACACATATACATATATATATACACATACACACATATACTCGTACATAAATACACACACACATACACATATACATCAACAATTTTTAACCTTTTCTCTTCTAATAGACCATACCTTCCCACATTATATATATATATATACACACACACACATATATATATATATAACATATGTATGTATGTATATATATATATATATATATATGTATGTATGTGTGTGTGTGTATGTATGAGCACCCCGCGCAATGGTTGGCATGGTTCGCTAGATCAATTGCGACTGAGTAGTGAGTTCGTTCCTCACTGGGTGCCCCTAATTTCGGCTTTGTGCCACGATATATTTGTATATATACATATGTATGTGTGTGTATGTGTGTATGTATGTGTATATATATATATATATATATATATATATATATGTGTGTGTATATATGTATATATCTGTATGTGTCCTATTTTATGGTGTATGTATATTTATATTTAAGCCTATTTCTGTTTGTATGAATGTGTTTATATATTTGTATGTTAGGGTATATGTATATTGGTGTGTGTTGGTATTTGAATGTATATTTATGTATGTATATGTTAGTACGTTTATATATGTATTTGGTTGAGTGTTGTTGTATTTATATGTATGCATGTATATATTGGTAGTTGTTATAGTAGATAGATATATATTTATGTATGAGTTTGTTTGTGTGTATGTGTGGGTATGGAAACTTTGGTATGTCATTAGTGCCACAGTAGTTAGTCTATGTGTATATATATGTTCATATATGTATTGGGGCATGTATGTATATTGGGACATATTTTTTTATATATGTGTGTATAAAAATGTGTGTATATATGTTTGTATTCATGTTTATATGTATATGTGTGTGCATGTGTACTTGTTATCATAGATATGTATATGTGCGTATATGTTTATATATTTGTATGTATGTGTTTCTGTATGCATATGTATGATGAGTGTATGTTTATGTGTGTTAATTTGTGTTTGCTTCCGCGTGTATATATATGTATATGCGTATGAATGTACACTTATTTCTGTGGGTTTCTTTATCCTGTTTTTCTTTGCCTAATATATAATGAAACTATTATCAACTTATATGATTAAAATATATTTTTATTGATATTTGTGGTTTTGGAATTTTCGTTTTGATATATTAAATAATATTATTTTTAACCATTTTTATCTTTGTATATTTGCTCCCTTAAGTTATAATTTAATAAGTGGTTAGCATTTATTTAATGATACTTTAAGTCTTAAATATTTATTGGTTGTGGTATCTGATTGTCTAGGTCATGTGGATGTGTGTACGTGTATCTATCGGTGTCTATGTGTATGTAGAGTGTATTCACATTTAATTGTGTGTGTGTATAGGTGTTGGTTTCCCCGTTTCCTTTTTTCAGGTTTATTTTTTAGGGTTGTAGTGATGTTCCTGTCTCGTCCCCTTTTTTTTACTCCCCCCACTTTTTTGTGTGTGTATATATATATATCTAAATATGTCTGGGTGCTTATGTATTATAATCTGATTGTGTTTTTGTTGTTTTGCGCGTGAGTTTAAGACCACATTCACACACTTTAGAATAAAAAATATATATACATGTATTGTCAAATGACCGGATATATTGTAGCGTCTTGTCGAACGTAATTTCAACGAAGAAATAAATTGAATAAACATATATATTTTTTCTTTTCTCAATAATTTTGTAGTTTTTAAATTTAATAGTGATTAAATTTGGATTTTAAAATTGCCAGTTTTAATTTTAATATTAAATTTTATATAATTTTATAATTATTGGTTAGTATAAATTCTTTTTTAATATTACACGTATTTTAAAGATCTGAATAGCAATTATAACATGATTTCGTTGTCAAGCTTTTGGATCTTTCAATACTTAATTTTTGGTTATTCTAGCTTTTGTAACAATGTTTCCCCCTAGTGTAGGATCGTTAATTAATCTGAAACTTTTAAAACCATTTATTTTATCTTCAACATCATCACTTGATAAGACACCGAGGTTGTTGAAACAAAATGGCTATTTTTGTAGTGATTTTATAACATACTTATGTTATAATTTTTTTTATAAATAATAATTATATCTGCTCTACTTTGTATTGAGCACTCTTTTAAGAATAGTAATTGTTGGTTATTGGAATTCATTCCGTATATACCAATTATATACTTGATATATATATATATATATATATATATATATATATATACAAAAAATAGTTGAATTTAAACAATTATTTCAAGAATGAAATATTAATGATAATGGTGGAGAGTTTTAAGCATATGAGAAATATAATCTTGATATAAAATATAAATCTTGATATAAAAATAAATCTTGATATAAAATATAAATCTTGATATAAAATAGAACCGCACAGATAATTGATGAAAATATGAAATTTAATTCGAATAATGTTACTACTTCTACTGCTACTACTACTACTACTAATAATAATAATAATGAATATTAATAATAATAATAATAATAATAATAATTTATTAATATTATTATTCATAATAATATTCTTAATAACAATATTCATAATAATAATAATAATATTATTAATAATAATAATTTTAATAATAATATTCATAATAATAATAATATTATTAATAATAATAATATCATTATTATTAATAATACTATTATTATTAATAATATTATTATTAATATAATTTATAATAATATTAAGATTAAGAATAATAATATTAATAATAGATAAATGAATATAAATAAAAAATTACATAAGTAAATATAAGGATCTTGAAATAAAAATTGAAAAAAGTGTTGTATCTTAAAACTAGAAATATACATTTAATAATTGAACTTCTGATTACACTAAAAACAGCGCAGACGAGCACATTAGCAAGGTTATCCTTAGCCTCTGTTAACAAGAGATTTATTTTAAATTTGCACTATGCAGCTCTGTTCATTTACCTGGTACAATTTTATCAATGTAAAGAAAATAATCGCTGTCCGTGTTAAGTATCACTTAATATGAGAATATATGGAATTATTATTTACTACCTCCTCTTACAATCAGTCAGGCGTAAATACCCGATAAAGAATTGTACTAAGAAATAAGAAGAATTAATGATGATGATGATGATCTCTCAACACAGATTGAACAAATCGACCAAACAGTATTATCAATGTCAGAATAAAAACAAAAATTGTGCACTGATTGACATGGGTGTACCAAGTGGAAAAAATATCTCTATGAAGCCTTTTGAAAAAACTATCACAGGACAATGCTTGACAGACTCATCACAAAAGCAGAAAGGACTCGAAGCAACAAAAATCTAGTTCTACAGAAGGATGCTGGGAATATCATGAAACGAACATTTAAGCAACGACGAAGTTCTAGAGAAAATGGAAACAAAGGTGACACTTACAATCAGGAAGAGACATTGTAATTTCTAGGGTACAAAAGAGAGCTTGGAATATTTGATACTCACAGGACAGATAGAGGCCATGACGGACAGTGAGAGATTTGGCTCTCAACTTGGTATCTATGCCGATAGCACAACCATTAACTTCTGTCTCGGTAGTAAGTCTTATCAATTCAATAAGATCAGAATGTGAGCTGAACTCAAAAATGACATACAGTCTGTTGTTAACTGGGGCATGGAGATGGCTTGTTAATTTTAAGGCCACCAAAACAAAACTGCTCTCTATTAATCGTCGGATAGACCCCTTTCTGCATTTTAACATCATCTCTAATGCTAAACTTCAGGAAGCTGACTTGTTGCAGAGCCCGGACTAACATGAAGTGGAAAGACTGTAATGAATCCATTACTGGGTCTACTGATATTCACTGTGTCGTGCGAGACAATTCCTCTCTCCAAAATCTGTTACATAATATAAGTCTACCATTCGCACATCGAATATTGCTGCCTCATATGACCTGTTCTTCCTGCTATATATTTAGAGATTCTAGATAAAATACAAAGGGGAATGATCAACATTATTGATCCTGATCTGGCCTCTCGACTTCATTCAATTTCCTACCGACGTAAATTTGCTTCCCTATGCCTTTTCTATATATAATTCCATGGTAATTGTTCAGTTATACGTAGACTTTATGTATTTACACGCATTCATCATCATCTTGCGGCCTCAGCCGAGATTGAACTCACTAATACTTTGATTGGTGTAGTTCATAATCTTGTCAAGTAGCTGAATTCTTGATGCTTCGCTAGGGCTATCAAGGGTGTTTTTATCGTGAGACCAACACTAAATGGATTGCCAACCAAGGCTCAGAGAGACTCCATTCACCCTCCTCTAAGAGCAGGTTTGAATTCAGAGTTTTCCTTCTCCTAGACCAGTTGCCATCCAAGACTATTGAACCCAGTAGCCCTGCTGTTTACCCATAGCTGAAGGGAGAAGAAAGAGGATTCACACCTTTCCCAAGGGTGTTAGCACGTAAGTGAATGTAATGGATTCGACTGGAATTCGAACTCGACTCTCCGATTCCTCAATCCAAGCCGCTATCCAAATAGATCAGGAGCAAAGTCAATTTATAGTCGAATTGGCTGCATGTAACCGTAAGTTCTATGCTAGCAGTTTCTTTTCTCACTTGAAGATATCCTGCGACTTTTTGCTTTCCAATCAAGTTTGAACATCAAAATTTAAATGCAGTGTCAATCGCCATATACTGTCCACATGATTACTCTTATATTGTTCTCGCTCCTCAGTAATGTTTGTTTTTAATTGTTTCCCATGAATTAATCCCCTTGTGATTAGTGGTTTTACTCCCTAGCATACGATGAATTCGATTTAAAAAAAAAAAAAAAAAAAAACCACTAGCGAGCATCAGTAAATCATTATCGGAACAATGTTTAGTAGAAATAACAAAAAAAATAAAACTTATTAATAACTACAATTAAACAGGAACTCTGGGGAGCCATGATCGCCAGCGTCCTGAAGTGACATGGCACATAGATGAAGAAGAAACAAATTCAAAGATCTGGAAATGGAAAAGTGGTTATCTACATTGTCCGGAATTCGGAAATATGGTGTTATATTTGTTGTAGTATAGATACGGGCGATAATGGGTATGTCCACATTCACATAAAAACAGTGGTAAATACTGTATGTTAGTCCGTGTTTAGAAATTCATTGTGGAATTCACTTGACTCACTTCTAGCTGCTGACTACTTCTACGCGGTGTTTTGTTATCGCTCATTATCAACCTTCGTTTGATTATTCTATTCAGTAACCTTCCCTCGCTCACAACAATAATCTATAACTGTTCCTGTTATGGTTGGAGCTTTGGATCTGATCAAAAAATAGCAACCCAAGATCAAATCAGCAAAATCCATGGTGCACCATCTTTTCCAGAAAATCCAATCTATTATTCTGACAAGTACACCCCATAAGTAGGAACAACAAAAATCCACATCCTTAGCTTAACCTAGGTCACTGATTTATGATGAAGCATGTTATCATTATTGTTATTATATTATGTCATGTTTTTGTTGCTGTTATTATTATTATTATTATTATTATTATTATATGGCATATTATTATTATTATTGTTTTATTTTCTTTGGTTTCTGGTGTGTACTCATTTCTTTCCGGGTCTCGACCAGTCACCTAAAGTCAGAAATGGCATCATAACATTTTCCCTTGAGCAGTTTTGGAAAAAATCGCACATATTTTAAATAGATCAAGCCCTAAGGTGGGGGCTGTACTTATATGTACATTTTTTGCATTTTTTCAGGCATTGGGCTACCATGGATTCCTTCGCTGTGTCTACTGGAATCTTTTTCAATCAATCCGAGGGCTCCAACTACAACTATGGTTGTTAATATTCTCTTGCACCACATTTATTATTATTATTATTATTATTATTATTATTCCTTTGATTTCTGGTGTGTACTCATTTCCTTCCATGTCCTGACCAGAGGTCTAATGTCAGAAATGGCATTATGACATTTTCCATTGAGCAAATTTGAATTCTTCTTCTTCTTCTTCTTCTTCTTCTTCTTATTATTATTATTATTATTATTATTATTGTGTATGTCTTATTCCTGCTTTACATACTGTAGATCCGGGTCCAAACTATGGTCCCTAGGCCTTATAGAAGAATTGTCATTTAATTAATAGCAATTTTCCTAATATATAGGATTTTCCTAGTAGGGAGATCTTCTGCGAAAAATTATATGTTGATGTTACCTGGGACACTTTTAGTCAAGTTATCCATTCCTTTTCTCACAAAGCCCATAGCTCCGATTAGTATTGGTACAATTTTAGTCTTCCTTCTCCACATCCTGCTAATCTTGATCTCCAGGCCTTTGCATTTGGAAAGTTTCTTGATAACTTTCATGGAGGTGTTTCAAATGTTACTGCTATGTCAATAAGCATACACTTGCGGAATTTCTTGTCCTTTATTCTACTATCAAATCTGTTGGCTTTTATTTCCCCGTCAGTTTGAATTGGCATGTCCCAGAGGACATCGTTATATTGGATAACTGTGTCTGGTTGGTGCTCATACCATGTCTCAGTGGTCTCGATTTTATGCTTCTTACATATCTTCCAGTGCGCATATGTCCCTACCTTGTTATGTCCGTGGATGCATTCATATTTTGCTAATTCCGGACATCCTGAGAAAATATGTTCGTAATGTCATCATATTTTCCGCAGATCCTGTACTGTATTTGGGGTTTGTACCATCCTTGATTATGTGACGGTGATAGGATCTTTTTCTGAGGTTTTGGTCCTGAGCTGCAATAATTAGGCCTTTTTTCCCAGCTTTCAACCCGGTGTTACTTAGTCACTGATGTGTTTTCTCGTGGCCACCATATGCTTCTTTCGTTTACTTTTGGTGTTTACCATGCAAAGCCTTTTTCTCTCAGTGTTTTTCTTCTTCTTTTTTTTTTTGTAATTTCATTTGTCTAAGTTGTTTTGCGTTCTGTTTTAATCGTCTGGCGTAGATGTTATTCGGTTCATTGTTTTTGTAGTGTTTCAGGTAAATAAAGGTGTTCATTATTATTATTATTATTTGTTGTGGTAGGATCCACCTAATTTGCATAGTGTAGTACCGACCATATAAATATGGTTGGTACCAGGAAGAGAGGGAGGAATCAAGAGATTCAACCAGAGACTCTGCCCGACTACGACACAGTAAACACATTCTCCAGGAACGGTCTTACCAGGAATATACAAAAGACTATATGTAAATATTGCGTACACTTTCTTGTTTCAATACATTTTGTTCTAAGTACATTTTGTGTTGCATTATTATTCCATGCATTAGTCAAGTTTCAACATTATTATTATTATTATTATTATTATTATTATTATTGTTGTTGTTGTTGTTGATCTGTTGTTGTTGTTGTTTTGTTTTTTTTTTGTTTTTTTTTTAAGCGTTTCACCCCAAGCAAAGCGAGAAGCCACTAGGACGCAAGGGGTTACAGAAAATTTGGAGCAAGATCAGATAGGAGTGATAGAAGAAAGGATGAGGAGAAGGGTTGTGGATTGATCAAGGCAACTGGAGATGTCGCTTGACATTACATTTGAATAGTTGGAGATTATAGCTCTCAGGGAAACTGGAATAGAGAAGAGAGTTCCACAGGCGTGAGGTGCGAGCTATTGGAGTAGAAGAGACGGCTACATTTAGGAGTTTCGAAAGTGAAAAGGTGAGAGCGGGATGCCAGCCTCGTATGGCGCTTGAACTCATGAAGTCTGGGAACCAGCGAATGCAGCTCTTCGGAGCAATTGCCATGAAAGTATTTGTAAAAAAGACAGAGAGAGGCGACGGCGCGTCTGTGGGAGAGCGACTGCAGACGAGATGCCAGATCAGGACCAATTATATTACATATCCGTCTCTGTATCTTGTCAAGAACTCCGAGGTAAACAGAAGGTGCACCAGACCATATATGGCAGCAATACTGAATGCAAGGGCGAATTGTTAATGCAGATCAAACCGAAATCTTTAAAAGTAATAATAATCTTTTGCAAGAAAAGCTGATCCTGAAACCCTAAAGTATATGCATAAACAATGAACAATAAGAACATTAACCCAGACTTAACTCTTATCTTAGCAAAGCTGTTTAAACATTGTCTGAAAGAAAAATGTCTCTCAAGTCTAGGAAAATTTTTTATTGTATTTCTTGTTTTCAAGAATACGTGTGTGTGTGTCATCTGCAAACACTGAGTCGATTATCAACTAGACATTTGCTGATCCCCTAAACGAAAACAACCACTTGAGCGACAAACAATATGGATTTCTCTTCAATATTGATATTCTGTCATGACAAAGAGAAGGGTTAAAGCACTCAATGTTAATTCCATCACTAGAAGAGCGATTGCCTACGATATCTCAAATGCTCTAGACAAATTGAGATAAAGGATGTTTTTACATCAACGTATATGGCATCTGTAATATAGTCTCTTATCAAGTCCTTGTTCTCTGGTTAATGCCGTTAGTGATAGATTGTATTCTGAAGTCCATGCGATTAGACTTCCTCAAAGGATATCCTTTCTGTTCTACACTCTTTCTGTGGGTTATTAACTATATATCTGGGAACATTCTCAGATTAATATTAAATATATACGTAGATGATGCCACAGCTAATGCGACCACCTCCAACTAAAAACATGATGAGAGCCTGGCACATGAACTCCCTTCTGACCAAGCCGTTATATTTCTATGAGGAAACAAATTGATTTGTAATAGTCATACCTCAAATAACAAAAAGTATCCCTTCATTATCACCGAGCAGAACTCTATCTTTCTCCAATCATAAGTTTACTCCAGATCTCAAAACGTCATGGCCTTTGATCAGGAGCATGGTACCACCTCTGAATTGCTGGTATTCCCAGGTCCACCCTAGCCAGTGTTGGTAGCACCTGTTAGGGTTCCAGCTATGAGCAAATAGTTACCCCCCCCACCGAAATCGGGTGAAAACATTATGTAAGTTTAAAAATAGTTTTTAATACCAGAAATACTTTGTAAAAGAAATTATTACCAGCAATTATTTTTTGGAAAATATTGCCAGCAACACATTTTTGAAGGAAAATATTACCAGAAATTTTTGTAAAACAAAATATTACCAGCAATACATTTTTGAAAGAGGAATATTACCAGAAATAAATTTTTGTAAAGCCAAATATTACCAGCAATAAAAATTTTGTCGGCCTTAAATGACACATTGAGGTGTTGATATGCCGCAAAACAAACCAAACCCGACCTCAGTGGAACTCATATATACGATGTATCCATAAAAATGCTGAAAAGATTGTCGGCACTTAATAGCACTCCAGTGAGTAACTAATACTTTCTGCCATTCTTTATCATTAAAAGAATCAGAGATCAGCTAAACATTGGTATATTGTTACAATATAAGGCGCGGAAATGCTCCGAATCCTCACCTTTCAACCTTGATTTTTTTTTTAAAACGAAAAGTTATACGCGGTGTGGTGAGGGATAACCTATTTTACACATTGTTACCCGGCTACTACAGACACAACGTCAAAAGCTTATCCCTATTCTATCTCTATTTCGATAGCAAATGTATCTTTTTTAGTGCCACCTGTTCATACATTTGCAACCAAGAGCCGCCTTGCTTGACGCACAGTTTTGAGTTACCAATATTTCCACAATATTCTAATTGTAAGTAGGAATTTTCACTTAGCATTTTCTCCAAAAACCGTACCTTGTGGTTTTAACTCCTGCGTGGATGCTTCCCCGAACTCTAAAATTTTTACTTCATCAGATCAAGTGTAAAACATTTTCTATCGTCCCTATCCTCATAATCATTTCACATAGAATTTATTTCTCTTATGTTCAGGGTTATGGTCCAAACACCGGTCTCCGTATGATCATCAAAGTTAAGAAACATCGTGACTTGTAAGTATCTAGATTGGTGAACGTTTGGGAAAGCCAGGCGATGTAAGCATGGATGTGCGGGTGGTGTAATGTATAATGGCGGGGAATTGTTAATCGGAGTGCCAGGTTCCAGTTCCCACTGGGTTTGTTATATATAAATACGCGCAAAGGGAAATATATGAAGCCACCTCTTCTCGCCAGAGCTACGTGGTGAGAAGACATGTATTACTAACGTATTATTATCCCCCCCCCAAAAAAAAGGGTTACAATCTAAAACATTTTATGGCTTTAAATAACGATCAATACATCTATCAATTAAAAATAGAAAAACGATCAATACATCTATCAATTAATCGTACGCTCAGCCATCTAGTTCAGTATGTTCTACATTGAGTGTCACTTAGGATTTGTATTTGATGAACTACAGTATAAAAAGAAAGATAAAAGATATATTTTAAGAGAATCAAAATAAAGCTCAGTTGAAATGGACATTGGAAACGTAAATTAAATGGCTGCTATTGTAGATATATCTATGGCGCCATTCTGACAGTGTTTAATTGAACGAAAATCAAGATATTAAAATGCCTAATGCTTGCAATAAAACTGAAAGAAAAAATGGAACATAAAAATTATCCTCGCATTCTTAGTTCTAGATCTTCCAGAACGATCTCTAAGAACAGTTCTATGTTGGCCGAAAAGTTATTGATCTTAGAAAGAAGTATCAGACGGCATCTTTACCAAAATCAGGAAGAATACGCAAACTGTAATGAAAAAACATCTTGCTTTTTGATGTTGCGTGTAAACAACCACGTATCTCCGGGGTGAACAGTAAATTCTCTCTCTCTCTCTCTCTCTCTCTCTCTCTATATATATATATATATATATATATATATATATATATATATATATATATATATATATAAAATAAAATCATGACAATTTTAATGATTCACAGAATGAAAAACGTGCAAAGGAACGGAAATCAACGGCCTGAAAAGAAATACACCATCATTTAAGACAGACACCTATTAAAAAAGACGTTGGATTAAACGAATATGATTTATTTATTTTAAATAGGAGAAAATATGAAACAAGGAACAGAGAAACAATATCCAACGAGTTTCTTCTATGCACCGTCTCTCTTCAGAACATTGTAGATCATAGCTCTCCACAATTTCCTCTCCTTTGTAGCTTTATGTTTTCTTTATGTTGTCTTTTCTAAGCCTTCCTCCGCCATCTATCTCAACCATTTGCAAATAGGCCCGGTGACTTTAATACCCACCATGCTAGATCGCTTAAGCATACCGTCACTGACATTGCTGGCATCCAAACCCTGAACTTCTGAATCATTCAATCTCTCACGCAGGTTGTGGACTTCCCTACGTGTTTCCCCAGTAATCCTGATGCAAACGCCTCTCTTCTAGATCTCTTGTTAACCTCTATCCCCGACATTATCCGTACCATGCAGCTCTGCCGTCTTGTCATCCCTGATCATGCGGTAGTGTTTGAAAACAAACAAAAAAAGAGATATCATTTAGAAAAGTAATTAAAAACATACATTGTGTACATTTGAGTTTCACATAGAGACGTTGTGAAGATTACGCGTTTTGGAGAATGATCCATACGGGACATCCTTATTCGAACTACCGCTTTTATTAAATGTTCAGAAATTTTCCTCCATCCCCTTAATTTCGGCGGAGAGAATTCTTGTATTTAATACCATGTGTAACAGCAAAATTGTCCAAATCGTGTAACAGCAAAATTGTCCAAATCATCTAGCAGCAAAATTGTCCAAATCATGTACCAGAATGCGATAATTGTCTATTCCACAAAATGTTTAATATCTTAAAAAAAAACACTAAACTAATCTAATTTCTTTTTCCGCTACTGCATCAGCCTTTTCTTATTCGGGTGCTAAAATGGAACATCTCCTATGTGACAAGTTTCGATTCGTCAATATACTTCTTAAGACTAATTTTCATTTTGGTCTTTCCGCTCTCCACAGCGACCAAGAACCTCCTACCAACAGAATATCTTTCCGTTATCAAGGTGCGCAGTGGGACTTGTTCCGCGATTTTCTTCGTCACGTCCCTTGGAATGAATTTTTTTAATCTTCCTGTTCAAAAATGATCCACTGAGGTTTTCTTTCTGGATGAAGTCCGCCATCAATGCTTTCATTCCAGTTAAATCGCGCTCATCTACTTGGTTCTAACCGGCATGCTCGTCTGCTATAGGGCACGTGAATCATTTCTTCCCGTTGTAACAGAGGGACAGGTCTGATTGCAGCAGACGTCTCTTTGTCTCTGCTAGTAATGAGGGCAATTGTGTTGTCAAAGAAGCGAAATTGCTGTTTGCTGATAGAATGAACCAACGTATAGCAACTCGCAATTTCGGTTTTAGAGATTATCGGCGGTTCTGCAAGAGTGTCCTTAACAGCAGCAAAACTGCAATCCCTCATCTAGTCAATCAATTCGAAGTCCTGAGATCGACAATAGATAGGGTTGGATGATTTGTTCGGAAATTATCATCCAATTCAACAATCGACTAATTTGGACTGACCACACCTGGTTTCCCCAATAGAACAGAGGTACTACTGAGTGATATGCGCATAACCCCGTCAATGGTCTCTGACATTATTTCTAAATTAGACTCGAATAGGTCAAATGGAGGTGATGGGATCCGAGCCATCGTGCTAAAGAAATATGCTCCGGAGTTATATCCAGCTCTCTTCATATAGTATTGCTTTCCTGCTTTGATGTATGTCTTCTACTGCAGTCCTTGTTATAAAAACTTTGGGGAACTTTTGGACCCCTTTAGCTATCGCCCTACTTGTCTTCTACCGCTTTTTGGCAAAGTATTCAAGGATTTATTCAATGCCGAAGTGGTTAAGCATCGAACATCTCATGACCTACTCTCTGACAAACAACATGGCTTCCGTTTTGCCAGGTCTACCGCTGATGTGCTAACAGCCATCACTGAATATATATATTCAAGCTGTTGAAAATAACGTAAGCTCTAGGGCTTCATTATTACTGAACGGTTGTTTGATTGGATCAAAACATACCTGTTAAATCATGAAATGAAGGTCGTTTTGAATGGGCTCATTTAGAGATCATTTCACATGAACAAGACTGTCCCTCAAGACATTATCCTGGGTCCTACGCTGTTTCTGACATTTATCAATTCCCGAATAGTCATTTATGCTGGTGACACTAACATTTTCTCATGTCTCAATAGCAAATACTTCGCTGCTCTTGAGAAGGACCCCCAACAAGTGGGTAACTGGGGCAGTAAATTTTTTATGCCTCAAAATGCCTCAAAACGAAATTGCTTTCATATAAGCACCATAAAGAAACTTTCCAGACCGCCATCAGCATGGCTGATGATAGACACATGGCGAGCAATACACTGCGCCTTCTTGGTTTCACGTTTTCAACGCAAACGAATCAACAGCTATATCTACAGAAAGGAAGGTTGGGTGACTGTGTTGTGACAGATGGTTTTTCTCGCCAAAATCAACCTTGCATATTTACAATTCTACCATTCGTCCGTTCATTACATACTGTTGCCATATCTGACCTGGTGCTCCTGCTACTAATCTTGAGGTTCTTCACAAAATCCAAAGAAGAATCTGCAATGTAATCGATCCTAACTTCAGTAAATTTCTTGCCGATGGGACGTGTATTCCCTCTGTCTTTTCTAGAAATATTTTCGTGGCAACTGCTCTGACGAGCTTTTCCCATTGGTGTCCGGACTACGTGAGTTTAAGCATGCTACTAGATTGTCATCTAGATCCGAATTCTAGAAGTTTCTTCCCGACTGTGGAACTCCATTCTGTTTCCTTGCTTCCCTGATAAATACGATATATAAAAAAAAATTAAATGAAACATCAATCTTCTTGAAACCCGGTCAGCTTTTATCCTTCCCTCGGTCCCGCTATACACAGCCTGTTCTCTCATTTTCACACTCTGTAACACCATGCGTGCAAATGGCATTCCCGTCTTGCCTTAGGTGAAATTATTAAAAAAAACAAAAAAAACTCGCGAGGTTATGCGTTGTTTTTCTCTTTCCCTCTTGGCTTCAATCAGTTCTGAGGGTGTCTGATTTTCCAAGCCCTTTTTCTTTGCCTTGGAAATTTCAACTGTTTCTTCCCGATGTATCAAATTTAATAAAAGTGATAAACTTTGGCGTGAATAAATCGTGAAATACGCGTCGTATTTCCCAGGCTTTGACAAGATGAGAACATTCTTTAATAGATTTATGAAGCCTGATTTTAATAACAATGAACAAAACGCTACACACGAGAAAAATTATAGAAATATTATTTTCCTACTATTTGAAGTTATTAATACTTTTGAGTTTTAATTTTTGTTACTTAATTTCATGATACAATAATCGTTCTCAGTGCCTTCTTTACAACAAAAAAAACCAAAACAAAAAAAAACTTTTGTTTTAAATGTTATTTATTAACCTTAAATGATGTATTATTCTTAACATTAGAAATACAGTCGAATGCTTCATATCCGGAATCCCTCATATTCAGAGTGCCTCATATCCGGAATCTCTCATATCCGGAATACCTAATATCCGGAATCTCTCATATCCGGAATCCCTCATATCCGGAATCCCTCATATTTGGAGTGCCTCATATCCAGAATCCTTCATAACCGGAATCCCTCATATTCGGAGTGCCTCATACCTGGAATACCGCTTATCCGGACATGATTTTGAAGTGTATATTTGAACTATTTGGGTGATATGTAACTGATTTGAAATTTCCGTCTTTCAGGAAATTTAATTCGGATAATTGCTTATGCTTATTTAAGACTAATGACTTGTATTAGTGCAATAGATGATGGGAATAAGAGGGAAAGAAAAACTTTAGACTTATCGCAAAAAGTGGAACTGCTAAACATACAAGGTGCTGATGAAAGTTCATTGAAACCAATGGCTGAGTTAATCACAGAAAAGTCAACGTTGTATGATATAAAATCTTCCAAAGAAACTATTCTCCAGTGTCCACACTGTTAAAATGAACAAGGAAATAAAAAAAAAACATTGGGATGAAACCTGGACTGAAATTGAAAATGCTCTTAGAAGGATTGTCAGTTTTATGGATAGAAAGCCATCATTCAGCTATGAATTGTAATAAGAGACACAGAGTTAAAAAGCATATTTCTTTAAAAAAAAAAAAAATTCAATAAGTAAAACAAAACAAAATGCCGAAAAATTTGAGAATGACATTAGAAGAGAAAGAATCGCCATGCAACACTCCTCGTTATATTATTTGTTTTGCATTCGTGACATATTTAATTTAATTAATTTACATTAATTACATAATTTATTTCTTTTAACCTAAAATCAATTCAGTTATATTTCAATCACCATTAGCTTATTTTGTTTACTATAAAACTTAAAAAATAAATGTGAAACCTGATTTCAGTTCTTTTATTTTAGTCTAAATATAACCCCTCCTGTCGGGACATTATAACCAATTCCACATATCCGGAGGGCTTTTTGAGTCCGATTGTCAGGAATTCTACTGTAGTAGTATTGATCTTCCGAAGGATTTACTTGTTTTCCTTCAAAGTTAATATTTGAAATGTTTATATTCAGTTTAAACTGTAACCTTTGTCACCTCTATGTAAAACGTGTCCGTGTAACACGCTTTTATTTACAACCGTCGTATTTCCAGTCGTTCAATTCTGATGGAGAGATAGAAGCAAAAACAGAAGTATTCATTATCAGTAACAATCCGATGTCAATCAGGAATATCAAGCCTGAGAATTTGAATAAGAAAAAAGGACTAACGCTTTCTCTACTAAATAGATTAGAGAGAAGTGCATTTTGGGTAATTGATAGCAGCGCTCTTTTCGAACTTCAAACTATTTTTAAGATGAGAAAGAGCGATAAATTATTTCAAATTTTTTAGCCCAAAATCCAGCATTACTGATTGAGATAACAGAAGCTCTGGTCGACATCAAAAGAAGAAGGAAAAAAATGTATGACGGTTGAATGGATGGGGAAAGTTTTTCAGCTCATTCAGAAAAATCCAGAAAAATATCAACATTGACTTTACTAAAAACAAAAATCTCTAAATGAAATTCAAAATAAGATTTTGTTCTGTTACAAGATGGATGCGTGCTTTGAATCAGCTTCATCGTTCATATGCTTGCGTACATTTCTCTTCTACTTCATGTTGATTAAGTAGAACTAAGGAAAAAAAAAACATTTTTGATTCCCGACTTTTCGACAAAGGAACTTGTATAATGTGTACAATACATTCTTCTTTCACCTGTATTTGGCTTCCATCATGGCATGTTTCCCACTGTTGTCCTTCAAAAAGAGGTAAAAATCATAGAATATGGGAATAAACGCTTTACTGGGACTCAAATATCAATCAAAAGCGAGAGATCAATATATAGTGTCGGATTATCTATTAAACACATTGCATTACTTAGATAGGAATACAACGAAAGAGGTAGATATAAACATATCAAGACATATGCAAATATATCAACAGACTGGTATAGATAGATAGATAGATAGATAGATAGATAGATAGATAAATGAATGTTAACATCCTTGTTTTTTTATAATTATAAACTGTATTAGGTCTTTCTTAAATTCGCAAGTACTTTCGACTGTACATCCAGTCATCTTCAGGCATGGGAATTATTCTGTTTTTGGTAAAATTCAGGTAGCATCCAACACAAAAAAATATAATGCGAATCGAAATGCTTTTTTTTTTTGTAATGTTTTATTGATAACGGATACAACTTTTAGAACGTGCAGTCACAATGCTAAGGTTGATTTTTTTGATTTTTTATAAACTTAAGTGAGTGCATATTTTTATTAATATGGCAATTTGAGAATTTTTTATTGTGGAAGTTTATCAGTCAATATGGCATGAACGAAATAGTTCAATAAGTAGAGTAATGTCTCAGTTTTTATCCCGAAAATATGTGTGCGTATGTGTGTGTGTGTGTGTTTCTGTTTGTGTGTAGCTAGCGAGATAGCTATCTAGATAGCCATCTAGAAAGATAGATAGATAGATGCACAGAGAGATAGACACCTAAAATGCATTTTTGTCTACAGCTGTTTCTCATGAATATGGCAAAACTTGATTAAAAGAAATGAAAATTTTTCATAGCTAACATTACAATTTATCTGTTCCTGTTGACGAATGTAAAACTGCTTCAGCTTACTTTGTAAATAATCTCAGATAGTCACACTCGAGATTCCATTCAGAAAAAAATGCTAAATTAACTTAAATTAATTAGCAATACAAAATGAAGCCAAGTCGCTCGTAATTTTAATATTATACATTCAAACAACGAGTGATTATCTTTTAATTAGATTCTACAGGCTGCAGAAGTTGTGTGTAAGCTAATGACTCGCTTTTAATTAGATCTTCACTCATTTCCCTCCCTGTCATTTCTTTCTACCCGTTTGTCTTCGCTTCTTTTAGTTTGCCATATTCGTTTATTAGAATGTGTAATGTACGATTGAGTTTAAATGTTTGGTAAGAAAAACGTTCGAACATTAGCAGTTCTCAAAACATCAGTCAACATTTTTCTAAAACTTTTAAGAAACGACTAAGCAAAAATTTAGCTCTCGTCATTCATAAAAAAAATTCAAGTCTGTTTCAGTCGCATAATTATATATTTATAATTAGTATAAATTCAAGCTCATTGTGCAATTCCAAAGATTTGTCTCATCGGACATGGTAATATGGTCTCCTAATCTAGCAACGTTCATGAGTCCGTGACCTATGCGTGCCTACAAGCTGAAGGACATGTGCTGTAGATTTTCCTCACAAGGTGTTGTAACCGCATAGTCTATCTGCTCTAGATACGCTACGCAAGGCATATCTTTCGGGTTTTATACCCGTTAAGTGGAGAGAACTGGAAAGGTGTGAACCAACCTTACGACCACAACACCGTTTCCTCTCTTCAGATTCCTCTATTTTCTTTTCGAAGAATAGTTTGCGATGGTAGTTCTGTGATTTCTCATTAGCTTCTCCTAAAATTTTTCTCCTGGACTGGCTGACACTCAAGGCGAAAGATGAAGGTCAATAATGATATTTAACGATCAGCTAAAGTCCAGATAATGTGGATTTATAATTTTCCTGAATTTATCAGCGCTAAAAATGAAGGTAATTTGAACTCAGTTCACCGACTCTCCACCAGCACACTACCTAGCTAATATATATATATATATATATATATATATATATATATATATATATATATATATATATATGTATGTATGTATGTGTTTGTGTGTGTGTGTAAATCTGACGGTTGGCTGACGATTGCGGCCTGACGATTGGGTTCAGCATGAAACAACCTGTCGCCTCTGAGTGTTGACTTCAATTTTCACTTATATATATATATATATATATATCGATAATTCTATTTACACTATCTATATGCAGATTATTGCTCTCATTTTCTTTTCTTACCACAACCTTTTGTAATCTCCGAAATTTATCAGCTGTATGCCGATCCAAATACTCTACTGGAAATATGTTAAGTAAAGCTTTTTTATAAAATTTCATTTACGGAGTTAGACTATTCACATTCCACTTTCCATGTCTAGGGATAATCTCGTTTAGTTCTTAGATTTATTAATATTCAGTGATTGCTCGCCCAGTTTCCACTGAGTTCTACAACCCATTCAGGGATTGAACACCCGATTAATATGCCATCAAATTAAAGAACCTTTAGTTTAATCCACTGGATTATTCTCTCAAAATTTTGTAATGACAAGAACAAAATTGGGCAATATAGTCTGCATAAAAGTATTGTAAATAATATAAATGTAATGTTATTTAATGATGTAAATAATGTAACTGTAATGTTATTTAATAATGTAAATAATATAAATGTAATGTCATTTTATAATGTAAATAATGTAAATGTAATTGTTATATAATAATGTAAATAATATAAATATAATGTTATTTGATAATGTAAATAATGTAAATGTAATGTTATTTAATAATGTAAATAATATATATATATGTAATGTTATTTAATAATATAAATAATATAAATGTAATACAATTTAATAATGTAAATAATGTAAATATAATGTTATTTAATAATGTAAATAATATAAATGTAATGTTATTTTATAATGTAAATAATATAAATGTAATGTAACGTAAATAATCTAAATAATAATAACTCCTCACCCCATAAATTCAGGTATAACTATTTTTTAATCATTTCAATCAAGCCAATAAAGCCACTAATACGTAAGGTCTTTTCTGGGTGATAGAGAATATGTGAAAATAAAAGAAAAATTCTATTCCGGAGAGAGGACAATAGAAGAACTAGAATTAAAAAAGAAGATAATGATTGGAATTGATTTTTGAAGATCAATATCGATTAGGAAGCAAGAAGCTGGAAGAGAGGTCCACATGCGAGAAGTGCGATAGAAGAAACTGTTAACATAGAACTTACGGACTAGGTATTTCAACTGTAAAATGATGAAACCTTGTCACCAAATTAGTACTGCGCTTTAAATCATAAAGTCTACGTACCGTAGAGGAAAGTGATATTTACTCTGTTTAGTACAGAAATGTGGCACATGGACAAAGGGGGGGTTGGGGAAAGGACGGTCTTCTTCTGTCTTAACTATAACTTAGCTAGCCGCAAACACTGGCCCAATCGTACGAACAATATTCCTTACACCAAAACAACACATTCATACGTACCTTCCTTACTACAATCACCGTAATACCTCTTTGTCTCTATGAGAATACTAACTATTCCCCATATTTACAATTCATTGTCTGGGTGTGGGGGGGATAAAACAACAATTCTAAAAACTAGCCCTAATGTGTACTGTATTAGAACGATTACCATGAAAGTATTTATAGAAAGGCAGAGGAAAACTACGCTACGGCGATGGGAATGTCTCTGAAGGCGGGATACCAAGTCACTACCGTTAACATTGCAGATTATTCTTTGGATTTTATGAAGAATATGTAAATGTATAGATCTGGAGAGGAAAAACTGTCTAACACAGCATAGTGAATCAACTTTCTTAGCAGCATATCTAGCATCTGGCACAATATAATATTTCCAATAATTCCGGAAATCGTTAGCCCTGAAGGCGCAAACGAGTCACCCTTCTGGAGGTTAGCATCAGACATGCCGATGGAAGGTAGAAAGGGATCACTCAGAGGAATAATACAAAGAAATTTGGAAGCGTTAAAGTTTACAAGTTTCCATTATCTCATTTTACAGCAGATGTAGGTCATTTTTTGAGAAAAGACCTTACGTCTTAGTGGCTGTATTGGCTTCCTGGAAGAGAGGTCCACAAGCGAGAAGTGCGATAGAAGAAACTGTTAGCATAGAACTTACGGTCTAGGTATTTCAACTGTAAAATTACTTACGCTCTAGGTATTTTCAACTGTAAAATTATGAAACCTTGTTTCCAAATTGACATTATCGGACTGATCAGATTTACTACTAAGACCAGAGTAAATAGTTGCAATGTCAATATAGTTAACGAGTTGATACCTTATCGATAATACTGTCAAGAATTATTTTAATGCAAGGGGAAACAAGGACTTATTGATTAGTAAGATAAACGAGATCGCATAGCTGTTTAAACAAGTAGGTCATTAAGTGAGGTGTTATTGTACTTTTCTCTGCTTTGCATGCTTCCTACTTCTAACCTTGTGCTCCGAAACATTAGTCAATTTTAACATCTTTTTTTCTGAATTAACATGAAATTACAGATAATTACTAATCGTCGATTAGCCTGAGAAAAATCTGTGTAACTGATGAAAATCTATACTAGCAATGACCTGCGAGATAATCTAAAGCAACCGAGGTGTTGTAATAGTCGGTAAACTGGTATATTGCATAGTTCTGACAGAGGACGGTAAGTGCGACACAGAGATCCGTAGACGTATTGGGATGGCCAAGGACGAATTCTAAAAGATGAGCAGGTTATCGCGAGACAGGAGCATTTCTTCGGTAACAAAGAAAATAATACTGGGCTGTTACGTGACATATGTCCTTCATTGCGTCAGCGGATGTTGGACATTTTCGTCGAAAATGAAAAAAAGTCTCGAGGAGATGTGGTTCCGCAGA
>CAHIKZ030000470.1:1415000-1490000 GCA_903632075.3 Acanthosepion pharaonis | reverse complement strand
ACTGTTAATAGTTAATTTGTTTTTAATAAATACATTTAATTTTCTCCTTGAAAATATCCACATTGGACGGAACGAATCGGCTAATAATACAGTTTTTCTATTGTCTTTTACCGTCATTATATATATATATATATATATATATATATATATATATATATATAAATATAAGTGAACATAGAAGTCAACACTTAGAGGCGACAGTCTGTTTCCTGCTATATGCAATCGTCAGGCCACGTGGGCTGTTATTTTATCGGCTATTTATACATATACGGGTCAGTGGTGTATTGTGGGTAGTCTATTATGGCGGTTATTTCACCGGAAGTCGTTTATTTAAAAAAATTGTTTTTATCACTTATTTAATAGTTTTGTTTGGTTTGAGAATTTAATTAAAGCAATCTGTTCCGTTTGGGGGTTGGTTGTTGTAGTTTTATTCTAACTATTATTTTAAACAGTTTTTAATTTGTGTTTATTTGGGTTGATTATCTTTATTTGTTTTTTCTATCGGTAACTTTATCGGGATTGGTTAGTTTATTTATTTACTTGGATGAATTTAGGTCAATTTAATTTACTTCTATATTTTTTCTCGTTTCGGATTTTGATTTTTAAGTAACGTAGTATTTATTTGTTTTATTAGCCGAGAAAAATAACAGCACACGTGGCCTGACGATTGTATATAGCATGAAACAGACTGTCGCCTCTAAGTGTTGACTTCTATGTTCACTTTTATATTTACACACGCTCTATCTCTGATATAGAGTACTTTATCCCATAAATATAGCACACCTTAAGACTATATTTCTTCATATATATATATATATATATATATATATATATATCAAGAAGTAACCTTAAGAATAAATTTCGGTTATAATTTATTTCATGAATATTTTTATATTCATCACTTCAGACCGATAGTTGTTTTTTTTTTTAGAAATGGAACCAATCCAGGCAGACAGGCACATCGGAATAAAAAAGGAAAAAGAAAAAAAAAACAGAGAGAAAGAAAGGTGAAAACTGAAAAAGAAAAGGGAAAAAAATATTATTAAAAAAGAAAGAAAAAAAATCAAATATTTAAAAAAATCTGAGGGAAAGAAAGTGAGCAAGAGAGAGTCGGTGATGAAGAGAGAAGGAGGAAGAGTTGGACTAAAGAGAGAGATAGAGTGAAAGAAAAAATAAAGAAGGAAGAAATAATTGAGGACCCAATATGAAAAATAAATAAATAGAATGACCTTGAAAATAATTTGCCTTAAATGGCTGAACAAGTTAATATACCTGTTAAGAGAAGAATGAAGGAGATCGGAAGTAAAAGCTTTACAAAAGATTGTATAATAATTTTATGTCATTTTAGACAGTTAATTCATTCAAATATATATATATATATATATATATATATATATATATATATATATATATATATATATATATATCAATGTGAACATTGTAGTCAACATTCAGATTTGATAGGCTGTTTCATGTTAAAAGCCTCTAAGTGTTGATGTCAATGTTTACTTTTATGCTTATATACGCTCTATCTCTGATTTTGAGCACTTTATCCCATAACTATACCACACCTTAAAATGTTTCTTCATACATATATATATATATATATATATATATATATATATATATATATAATTTAGTTGTATTTAGAAATTAATAAATTAGAAATAAATGCGTGTGTTAATCAAATTTTATGAGCTCAAATACTTGAATAATAAAATAAGAGTTTTTTCTCCAGAGAAAAATAATCATAAATTTAAAGTAATAATAATAATAATAATAATAATAATTATAATTATAATTATAATAATAAAACAATAATATTAATATCAAACATAAATCAAATAAATAATAAAATAATATAAAAAATAAAATCTAATTTAATAAATAAATAGAAATAGTAAATAATAATAACAAAGAACAAATTTAGAATATAAAAAATAGGTAAGGATAAAAAATAATAAAGATAATACTATTAAGTAAAAAATTAAAAATATAAATTATTATATTTAAAATTATAAATGATGGCATCAGCAAGACAATCTCATAAATAAATAAATATATCGACAGACCTATATATAAAAAAATGTGTGATAAGAAATATAACTACATATGCACATACATACATATATATATATATATATATATATATATATATATATATATATATATATATATATATATATATATATATACATACACTTACATATGTTAGTACCTACATAAAAATATAAAATAGGTATATATTTGTGTATGTGCTTACGTTACCCATAGAAAATAATTAGGAACGTTTCCTGTTTCTCAGGCAAAATATGTTTACACGTATGATCTTCCTGAGTGAAAATTCGCCAATGGTTTAAAATGATGAAACCATTATAATCATCGAAAGCTTATAGCATTCAGGAAATATGATTAACACCCGCTGCCAGTGTAATTTAATTCTAATCTATTCATTTGAAAAACGAATATATATATTATTATAATTAAAATATATATTTAAAATAAAATATATATATCTTGTCCAAAAACAAATTATAATTTTGAGCATTTCTACTTACGAATACAAAAGATATTTACACGGATGATTCCCCAATGCTTTTTAATAATGAAATCGCAACTTATTATAATCATTGTTATATGTATGTGGTTATTTATGAGAAAGTGTGAGTGAGCAATAAAACTTTGAAAAATTATTTTACTCATAATATTAGGCGAGCCATTCTAAAATTCAACCGATCGCATCCTGGTTGAGGGCCGCAGTTTGCCTCTGATCTAAGTGAAACTTTCGAAACTGGTATGGTGTAAGGACCATTATACTAATTTCTGGAGTTCTTCAAATGCAAACTGGTTGTTTCCTCACTAATGTTTTTATTTAGTGTTATTTTCGAAAGCAAAAATAACCTTAGATTATTCATTAGTGGCCAACAATAAACATTTAATACACATTCAACAATAAACATTTAATAAACATTCAACAATAAACATTTAATAAACATTCCGACAATAAACATTTTTTTTGTTGTCTCGTTGTTGTAGAATTGTGAATTCAAGTCCAAATGCAAAATCACGAAAAGACAGTTGCTAGTCTACAATGAAAACTTACTCCATTTGAAAGCTAACTGAGACCCAACCAATCTTATTTTATTTCGCCCCCTTCTAATATCGGCTTATACTGTATTAAGCTAATTACAGTAAATCATAAGAAAATAAACATCTAATTGCATTATTCTTCATTACACTCCATAAAACTGGTCTTCCACGAACAGAAGTTGCACGTTAAACAGCATCAGAAATTTATGACAAGGTTGTTACGAGAAAATTGATTCAGTCAAAACTTTAAAAAAGAAGAGAAAATGATTATGAAGTTGCAATGAAAAAAGTGCGCAGGTGTAGGCTTTAAGAAAGTTTTATTCATCTAAGAATACAAGGTTCGCGAATAGTGTCCTTTTATAGTCCCAGTAAACAGAAATAGCTCTCTCAAAGAGGATAGTAACAAAACAAGGGGAGACCAATCTTATTCTTCATAACAGAAGTATCCAATTTTATATTGAACTTTGTAATGGCCTGAAATTTGGAATTGGCATCGCAGCACACTGACCTCAGTACTTTTAAGTATAGGTTTCGCCAGCTTCAGTATACAGCCCCTTTGGAGGAGAAATTAACGAAAGAAAAACTTTAACTTAAAAACAGTATATACAGCTTGAGCTCATTTTATCGACACAGATGTAGATACAGATATAGATCGGAGCATTCACTTTCATACTAATGCTCTTCCTCCTCCACAATCTTCTGAACATGAATAGAGGTTCATTCCTTGTTTCGAGTTTAGGACTGGGTTTACGGTTCCTTTTAAAAGTCTACTTCAACTCTATACTCCTAACGCTTGTCCTTTCCTCCGCTAATATAACGCCACACAGTAACAACCCTCTACCTTGAGTAGTTCTTGGGCCTCGTACTGAGTGAGCATTAGCAACAAACAAACAAACAAAATGAAAAAACATTTCCCAAGAATTCACGGCAATACTCAGATATATATATATATATATATATATATATATATATATATATATATATATGAAGTTGTCAGTTTTCGTTTCAAATTACTTTATCAAACATTCCCTCATAGTTTCTTGAAAGAATCCATGTAGTTCTTTAAATCAAATCATAAGTGGGGTGAAATGGAAAATGGGGTGTGCCATTATAGCCAACGCCCTGAAAGTTTGTATTACTTCAGATAGAAAAACTTATTCCCGAAACATGTTTTAAAATGGCTAATTATTTGACACAATTAAAATTAAAAAAAATCAATAAAAAATTTCCAATTAAATGTTAACCGCCGATGGTCTTTTAATTGTTTCTACTCTCTCTCTCTCTCTCTCTCTATATATATATATATATATATATATATATATATATGTGTGTGTGTGTGATTGTGTGTTTGTTTGTGTGTGTTCTAGATGCAAAATGAAAGTGAGAAGGTCAAATGTAGGTAGACACTAATTAATGTAACGTGTGTGAGAGAGAAAGGTCACTTGTTTGTCAATGATAAGCTATCGAGCAGAAAGTCTTAATTGGGTTACCAAGTCATGTCTCAAGCAATTTCAAAAATTAATGATGATGTGGAAAGTGTTCATTTTTTTTTTAATTTTGGAATGAACATGCTTTCTCCGAGACGATTAGAAACTAAATTCAGTTGTTAAAATTTCGAAGTATATCTCTAAGAATTCCGAACTTAAATGTCTTTACCAATATCGGAATAATGGAATTAAAATGTTTTTTTGAGATTCCATGAAGTTGTCAGTTTCGTTTCAAATTAATTTATCAAACAGTCCATCACAGTTTCTTGAAAGACTCCATGTAAATCAAATTATAAGTGGGGGTGATATCTCTGTTGGTGAACGCTCACATATCCCATAGTAAAACTAACATCCCATTATAATTGTGTGCTTATCCCGCCCTTCGTTAGATCGCACGACCGTTACGTCCTGCCAATACCTGATAAATACGAGTCTATTGTGCTTTAATCGCGCGGAAAGAAGATACTAATTGATTTTAAAATGAAAGGGGGAAAGAACCAAGGGAAGATAGATGTGTTAAACGGTTGTTTCAGTGAAATGGAAAAAGTTATCAATTTTGAATCTTTTCATTTGTACCCCCTTACTTCTTGAAATAACGACCAGCATTCATATTTATGATTGTTATTGCAATATTTTGTTAAAGTTCTTAAGTTCAGATATTCCTAGGGATATTTTATTATCATAGAACTCGCTAGGGGCTTCTTCAATCTTTAACTAAAGAATTAAGTTTCTTCAGAAAATTCAAATAGGAACACTGAAATTTTTACGCGTCTCTCGGAAATATATAGTCGATAATCTCAGTTGAGGGTCAAAGTTTCAGCAGAAAAGAAAAAGAAGGATGCAGTCGTACATTTTTATTTGCCAGTGAATTGGCAAATCAGCAATTATCGAGGGCTTGAGTTTTCCAGGTTAAAAGATTTTTCTTCCTCCAACATTTTTCAGTAGGGTAGGGTGGGATATGTGTCTGTAGTGCTTGGAAAGTGGAATTTCTGTTACTCGCTACACCCTATCTGTCACTAAAAACGAAATCGTCAAAGTTTCCTTGCTGGGGACAATAAACATCGTATATTCTTTGAACTATTTTTGCTTATCAGAAAATCTTCCTGGTGAAAAAAGGCAAAGTTTGACTTTCAGTAAGAAACAAGCAGTGCGATTTTGGTGTATTGGCATGAAGACAGGCCGAGCGGCTAAGACAACAATTCAAGCGAGGCAGACCATTACGAAACAACGCCTATATTCGCTAAACACCACTTTCAGACGCATATCATGTCGTGAAAATAGAAGACGAGGACACTGCGTGTATATTAATCACCTAGCACTGATTCCGGAACTCTTTAAACAAATATTTAAAATAGCCTATGAAGAAAATTGCCGTGTAAGCAATGCGAATTTAACTCGCTAGATTAAAAGAAAATGGTACGCAGAATACCGTTCTATGCAAGAACTGCTTATCTTTGTTTACATCTTCTTCATCTCAGCTTCACTTCGTAAGCGAAAAATTGGGAGCGATTTACACGATTGTTTCCGGCCCCACCACATCGGATGCACGAGCCACGTGTAGAGCCGGGGGCGCGCTCTGGTGAAGAGTTAGGTGGCTGGCCCAATACGCACCCCCACACTTTAACCTAGAAATCCACATGATGCGTGCGTTTTACAGAAGTAGCAACTGTTCTTTTAGGATAAGGGTATTTTTTTTTTTATTGAATTATTTAGTAACTGCATAAGTAATTCATTTATTTTTTTTTTGCCCAGCATCGCAACTTTAAGCGAGTTAAAGCAAAATCTCACAGAAAGATGGTACCATCAACAACAAGCGATAAAAGGAAAAAGCAAACAGTCGAGAGAAAATTTATTTTCTTTGAATAAGAAAATAAATGAATACCGAAAGCTGATTGTAACAAAATTGTTTTCTTCTTCGTTTGTTTCGTTTTTTGTTTGTTTTTTTTTATGTCAGGTGATAAAAGATGTTTGGCTTGGAAGTAATGAATCTTGGAGTTTGCCGATTAGCGCTGCTGATTTATGCTCATGTCAGGACCGGCGTAAAGGAGCGCGGGTATTGAGCACTGAGCGGGAAGCAGGAACAGTAACAACGAAAAAGAATTAGGCAAATAAAACTGCTTAGAAAACTCGTTATTTGATGCTAGTTTCTCGTTAAGACTTCAAATTTATCTCCGCATCGTCCTGGGAATTGTAGACGAACGGAGAACCTCTGAGAAAGAAGAACGAGTTATTTGCTTTGAATCAAGCTGAAGTGTGGCATTTCTGTCGAATCAAAACACTTATGTAATAAAACCTATTTTTGGTTATTTTTTTCTTACTTCATTTCTAATGACCTTATATTTTGCTGTCACTAATTTTTATAGTCTTTTTTTAACTTTCAAATGTCTATGATCCGTATGTAATCCCGGAATTAATTTTAATTCATTGTATTAACATAATTCATGCCATTTGCTTATTCAATTAGCGCTGTGTTCGCCACTCCTCTCCGTCTCAGAATTGTGGTTCATGGTGGCATTCAAGGCAAAGTAGTGCATTGGCTTGACGGTTTCTTTTGTACTGAGGATGTTAATGTTACTCCGTCCCTCCTCTCTGTGTTGTGGGTTAGTGCATATTTCGCCGCTGTATTCGCCACAGTGTTCGCCACTCCTCTTCGTCTCACAAGTCTGGTTGATAGTGGTATTCAAGGCAAAGTAGTGCAATGGCTTGCCGGTACCTTTTGTAGCAGGGATGTTGAGGTTATCCCGCCCTCCTATGAAAAGTTAAAGAGCACAAGACCTACAAGGCACCAGTTGGTTTAAATTGAAAGTTTTCCTTCTCCAAGAATGGCGATGATATATGGAGGCCTTTCGCCTCCCAGACTAAATGCACCACCCCCCAACCTCACAGCCGTACCGACAAGATCCAAAGGAATACAGGGCAATACATTTGGGGACGGCTTGGCTGCAAGAATTGGCGCAAGATGTCAGTGTTGACAGCCTTGTGGGCAACACTCCGAGTTTTCTGTCTAAATTAATTTTATTAGCCGATATAATTCTCAACTCTGTTCTAGTACAAGTTAAGAACGCTAAATTATTGTATGTCTTTGTTATTTGCATTAGATAATAAATTTCCTCGTCATGTAGACGTATAAAGTCCAGCAATTTTAAATTCTCGCCTTAACCCTTCATGCAACCAGAGAGCTATCTACCTCGATATGCATAAGAACATATATATATATATATATATATATATATATATATATAAAAAAATATATCTATTTATCTCTCTCTCTCTATCTCTCTCTATTATATATATATATATATATATATATATATATATATATATATATATATATATATATATATATATTTAAACATATATTTGGTGGTACAAAATTTTATCACTGCCTTGAACAGTCAAAAATTAGTTTATTTTCTTCCCACCAATAAACTTTGTCCATTGTTTTATTATTATTATTATTATTATTATTATTATTATTATATAATTTACTCTATTTACCTCGATTTAGCTCTGTTGAGCGAGGTACGAAACCGGTTAGCTAGCCTGTTTTTCATTTTTTACTTTTTATTATCATGAGTGGTAAATAATAAAACTTTATTTTTCTGTTCATGGCAGATATATATATATATATATATATATATATATATATATATATATATATATATATATATATATATATATATATATAATATAAACAAAAAAACTCTACTAGAGTCCTCTCGAAGCATACTAGTAGAAAATACATGCATAATAACCTCATCCACATGGAAATATTAAAAATATTCTAAGCGCTAATAATGAAAAAGAATAGTCTGCACTGTCTTCCGATTGACACAAAAACAATTTGGAGATTCCGGTGCGAATGCCAAGCAGTACATCATGCCATTTGCAAATGTTTTTAATATTTTTTATTGTTCCCAACATAATTACGGATAACAGACACGGACTGAAACAAAGGCCGAAGACATAACAACAAGAGAAGCAATAAATTAACCAGGTATGACTGACACAAGGAATAAATAAAGATATGCCTGAAGGATCAACTAATACCGACCAATTTCAGGATTAATTTGGTACCATCAATATGTAACTATAATGATTCGTTTCTAGCATCAGGGTACCGAAAACTAAACATCTCCAGGGAGCTCATTCTGGATACTATACAGTTCTACCAAGAAACCATAACGGCAACAACAGCAGAAATCATCCTAGCTAAGAAAAAAAATGGTAGACCCTACAACAAAAGAAAACCACAACACACCGCAACCATCCCGACCAGAACAAATGCGAACACACACACACACAAAAACATATACATACACCAACAGACAACCATCAGCACCACAAGCAATGATAACAACACTACCATCAATGATATCTAGAAGCTCAAAACGAACACACACACACAAAACAAAAAACGAACTTACGTTCACATCCTTAAATTTCCATAAGAAAATACACAAACCAAAACACAGCATCCCTCAGATCTTATAAAAATGGGGTAAGTCCGAACCAGGACACTTTTAAGGTGATATAGCATCTCTAACAGTGTCATGATTCAAGCTTTTGAGCTTTTACGAAAGAACTTCGTCATGCTTACAAATACAAACATGACCCGTACGGATGAGTTATAAATCTAGGTAACAGTAAATTCTCGCTCGACACATACAAATTACTAAATAAAGGACAAAGCTTTTGCCCTAGTCCCCCAAGGTTTGATAAGGACACCTTAGCAAAAGGCGTGAAATTCTTTTGACGAATATGGCTAAAAGCCCACTACGGAGACAATAAACAAACACCTTTTATGCTCGAAACATAAAAAGAGATGGAAACTACATTCTCCTCAGAAAACACGGATATCACTATGCAGACATTTGAAATGGCAGTAAAAAAAATGACATAAAGAAAACAACGTAAGTATGCAGCCACATAACAATATCACTGAAATGCAATGGGCGGCATTTGACAAGCTGACACATAGAGATAACCTAATCATTACATAGGCTAAGAAAGGCGGTGTCACAGTGATCTGGAGAAACGAAGATAACGTTAAAGAGGCCAATAAACAACTAGCAGACAAAAACACCTACGCAGAACCTGTTCCTAAATAAATAAAAAAAACAAAAGAAAAAAAAACAAGTTCATTAAGTATGATGCGCTAAAACAAACTAATTGAGAAGGCAAGATGCGTAACACTTACACTCACAAACCTCATGCCTAACCGCTTCTATCTACTTTCCAAAATGCACATAACAACAACCCAGGAAGGCCGGCCATTTCATCATTTAACTAACACATGACTAAAATATCAAATACATAGAACACAAAATAAAGACCCTAGCTAAGGATGTAAAATCCTACACCAGAGACACAACAGACAGATTAAACAGATTTAATCATATAAAAACAGTGCCAGAAAAAGCAACTCTAATAGCCATGGACGTAAGACCATTTTATTCAAATATCAGACCCATCGAAGGACTAACCATACTTAAAGAAGCATATACTGAAAGAACAAAACAAGAATCCCCCCCCAGAAAAATATATTCTTACCTTGAATATTTCGATTTCTATGGAAAAAAATCTACCTCCAAGAGGATGTCCCATGGGCACCGTTACACCACAATTTGATGACACCCATATTTATCCCTTCATCATTAACAACTGCATATTCTATGAAAGATATATCGAGGATATCTTCTTCATACACAAGGGCAGTGAAGAGAAACCCACTGAATTCATTATGACCTTAAACACAGTACACGTCTTCATTAAGTTCGACCATGAAAAATCAACAAGATCGGTAATATTTTTCAGACACCCGCCTCTACATCGATAAAAACAAACAAAAAAAAACAACTGCAAACGACACTATAAACTAAAATCACCGACACCCAAAACTATCTACACCAGTGGTTTATTTAACCAGGGTTCCTCGGAACCCTAGCGTTCCGCCAGTAAAGCCCAGGGGTCGCGCAAGAAGTCACACAAGTAATATGATTTTCTATGATTTTTTTTATTACAGGGGTTTCTCGAGCCACTGGAGTGTTTCCTTGTGGTTCCGCTCCATCAAAAAGGTTGAAAACCACTGATCTACACTTTAAGTTTTCCCACCCAAAACACCTGAGAAGAAACTTCCCTATTCACAAGCACTTAGACTCAGAAGGAGGTGTTCTAAAAAAGAACTAAGTAAACACACAAAAATATCGAGCATCAATTCGCAACACGTGGCTATAAACAACACTTAATCAGGGAACAAATAAAGTAATTTCCACACCTAGAGAAGATAGCCTAATGCATAAAATTAAAAATAAATCCAGAAACATCCCCCTATTAATCACTTTCAGCATCACTCTTCCTCCACTATCTCAGGTAATCAAAAGTTGCTGGGAAATGCTACATCTCAAACAAGACCTAAAAGTTTTGTGTTAGGAAACCGACCCTCTAGCATATCGTAGACCTAGGAACCTTAAGGAAATGATAGGTAGTAACCAAGTTTCAGATGATAAGGTAACCTGTAGTAGACCAAAAATAAAAACAATAGGATTTTCCCAACAATGTAACAACAAAAAGAGCCTACGTTGTAACCACATTAGACATACCAATTTGTTCACTAGCTCAGTCACTAAATTTACTTTCAAAATCTACCACAACTATCTATCTATCTATATATATGACATTTTTTTTATGTTTATGCATTATGTTTATGGATACAAATATTTAAGTAAATGCTCGTTTATAATAAACTGTATTAACAACATTTACTGGCCTGAATATCCGAGAAATTTTTATAGAAAATATTCGTCCTCCAACAGGAATCGAACCTGTATCCTATACGGAACCGTCATATAGCCTGACGTGCCTTAACCGTATAGGATACAGGTATTCCTGTCGGGACGCATAGTATAGAAATACAGTAAATGTTGTTAATAATGTTTATTATAAACAAAGAATTTACTTAAATTTTGCGTATCTTTAAAAAGAACGTATAAGCATAAAAAGATGTCTTAAATAATTGTTGGACTTTTGTCCATTTCATATATATATATATATATATATATATATATATATATATATATATATATATATATATATATATATAGAGAGAGAGAGAGAGAGAGAGAGAGAGAGAGAGAGAGATTTTGCAAAATGCAACTTCCTGGTGCAGTCGCAACTGGATTGATAATGTTCCAAAATTGGTGATGAAAGAATACCTAATATCCTCATGTATAGCCAGCTTGACAGTGTACAAGGGAGTGGTGGACGGCCGTGGTTCAGATATAAACATAATCTAAAAGTAACCTCTCAGCTGTCAATGTACCTCATATTGACGTCGTGTGTGTTGCTCTGGAAAAAAAGAACAAAACAAAATAAATGGAAATATTCGTGCCAGAGTGATGTCGGAAATTTTGAAATCAATCTTATTTACCAGTTAACAGACGAAAGACCACAACGATAATCGTCATCAAATGTCCCTGGTGCTATGTCCCGAGATACTCGCTTTTGCAAAATATGCGGACTTGTACGCAGGTCACCACCGGAACACAAATATATCATACAACAGAAAAAAAATGTAAATTAGTATATGTATTTATGCATGATATTGACAAGTTATCTTTGTTCATTGTTTCTTATGTTTTTTGTTCTTCTTTTATACGAACAGGTGATTCATTTTTGGGTTTTATAAATCTAAAAATTCGAATTTGTTGGTCCCGAGAGATTTCGTCTAAAGCTAATTCAGAATCGCTTAGAAATCTTCTTCATAAATTCATCATATTTACAGAAGAAAGCTTCATGGCCTAACCCACTTCTTAAACTTTGACCTAATGATTAAAGCTGTTTTTTTTTTTTTTTTTTTTTTTTTTGTTATGATTGGGAGTATGGGAAGATAACAGTAACGAGAATTTCGAATTTGAGCCTTATGGTTGAAACCGCTTTTCCTATCTTTCTTTCTCAAGTTCTCAGTGTCTATCTATCGCCGTTGTTTTATCTCGAAATTAGATTCTATATTGTTTTTCAATGTTAAATATATATTTTATAGTTAATATTTTACAGAACGTTTCTATTCTTGAAATCCCATCTTCTCTTTTGTTGCCTTAAACTGTTCTCTTCTTCATCACCAGACATTCATTTGATAGAATATATCTTTTGTATCTATTTCAAATAAAATTGCTTACTTTCTTTAAACTTTTATTATGTTTTGTTCAAAATTCATTCTTTTTTTCATTCTTTGACTGTTTCTATCATTCCTTCTGTATTGCATTCAAATTCTTTTTTTATTATTCCGCTATTCCTTCAACTTCCTTTTATTCATAAAACCAAATTCACTTCCACCGACCGTCTTTCTCTTCACACTTTCCCCTGCCACCAACGCTCACGCCAAATTCTCTTTGACCTCGACATCTCATCAAACACTAGAACGAAGAAAAAAAAAGCCGACGACCGACAAGCTTACTGTTTTTTTTTCTAGTTTTGTGATTACTTTTGCTCTTAGTGTCTGCCTTTTGCGACGACCTGACGTAACCATCTGCAAAGAAAAACAACCTCGCCGTTATTTGATCAGTTCCTTCTCTCCATCGCTTCGTCTACAGTCTCCCCACGCCCGTTCATTTCTTAAGTGATGGCCGTCGTCTTAGACATTCGAGCTCAAAGCGTGTTTCACCGAAGCTAAAAAGGCGCTTCACCTTGCTGGAATTTTTTAGCTGATAATTACACATGACCGGTCATTTATTTTTTCTGTCCGCGTTAGCTTCTCACGAAACTAAAAGCAGTCGTACACATGTTGCTATTATAGAGTGAAGAAATACTGGTCGAGAGGTCAATCTTCAGATTCTCGCTAGCTTAAGCACATTCATTAATGATTATTATACAAAAAGAAAAAATAAGAAATATAAAGAAACATCAGCAGTCTTAATATTTTACAGAAAACAAAATTCATTCGGATTTAATATTTGCCTCCGTAATTTAACCAGGATAGCGACTCGGATTGAGGAATTGGAGAGTCGAGTTCGAATTCCAGTCGAATCCATTTCATTACGTTACTTACGTGCTAATAACCGTGAAAAAGGTATGGATCCTCTTCTTCTCCCCCTAGATATAGGTTAAAAGCAGGACAGACCGGGTTCTATAGCCTTGCATTGCAACCGGTCAATCGCAGAAAGAAATAACAACCTAATGCGGGAAAAAAATCTGCCTCGTCAGTCAAACGGTGCATGATTGCCTAAGCGTATATCACGCATGGCACATAACTGACTGACTGAATTTAATCATATTTCTTTAACATTTTTTTTATAATACTGTTCACAGAATACTAATCCAAGTACCACACAAGGTAAAGTTTTACTGAATGGGATTGCTGTTTCAGCGTAAGTGGAAGAATTATAAAGGATAAATTTTGATGATATGTAGAATAGTCTGTAGATTCGAAGAGGGTTTGATCTTAATAATCGGGCAAGCATTTCCCGGAAGTTTGTCCCATAAAACAACTGTTCTTGCGTCTGTCTGCGTGGAAATTCTTCCTTAGCAATGTAATACCATGGGTAGCAGGGTCAGGGAACAAATAAATAAACTGAATACGTGGCATAGCGGGTCCTGGCTGGGAAGGTCTAAACTGGTGAAACGAGGGATGTATCTCGTCTCAATATTTGCCATGAGTATAGCGATAGTGTAATCAAAATAGTAAAACGAATAAAGCATCACACTAAAAGCCGCATATAATAAGAAATACTGGAAAATGAACCTTAGGTATCTTCACGTCAGATATGGCAGAAATATTCCGTTTTTTGGTTGGACCCATCTTTTGAAAAGGCATAGCATGGTGTGAGGAGTCAGGTAAATTCTGGAGTAGTACAGAGATCCGTCCATTTTTGAGGCGTCTTTAGTAATGGATCATATATACAAGTTCCATATGTGAGCTAAAGTGTAAGTAGCCTCATTGAGAGCTCGACCTTTCACTATGAATGGAGAAAACTCAGTCTGGTCTGGGGTGATGAAACGTTAATAGTTTGGTTATGTAGTTATTGTAGGTTACAAGCTAGTTCCTCTCCTATTGAGCTGTGTGAGCGAGATCAGAGGATAGATCAGCAGTCGAGTATTGGTTGGCTAGATATTTTTCATGGTGTTCCCATAAATCGGGGTAACATTTTACATATATATTTACTAATGACCTGAGAATGCTTCCTTTGCCTTTAAAATGTCTGGTCGGAGCTAGATACCCGATGACGTCTTTTCTCATTATCTGTATCATTGTCTGGCTTTAAATTCAAGTGGCATTTTCCTTTCTATTAGCTTCCAAACGTCCTAATTCTTCGCATGCTCAGTATATGTTATGAACGGTATTTGACGGTAGAACCACGCCTCCTTCGATTCAGGTCTCTATATCTGCGAGGATATTGCCCAACATGTACTGCCGCGTAGTAGATTAGGCATTACATAACAGTTCAGTGAATGTTCCTATATCTTAACTTTCTGCTGTCTTACTAAATAAAATTTAATTCCAGACTATCTGTAAATTTTATTTAGACTACAACAATAGCTCTTAGTTATTATATAAACTTTTAGATTTTTTAATTGTTAATGAGCCTAATCTGATTAACATTTACGAGTGAGTTTGACCCAAACTCGATTTTCCCATTATTAGGCGTAGAGGAGGAAAGTAAGGTACGGGCGGCATTTTTTTTTTTTTTTTTTTTTTTTGATATGGGTTTTTATTTAGATGTATTAAAATAATGTCGGAGCATGCTAAATTAGTTGTAGAAATTTTAAACTTATCTATTAAATAATAATTTGATGCTATAATACAGGACTTTCCGGAGAGGTACGAAAACAATATAATTTTGATTATTAGGTTATTTTGAGGGGTGAAAAATACTGCGAACACTCTGGTCAACAAAAACGCTTGGCACACTGCTATGTGTTTCATAAAATATCTAATATTATTTGGCCCAACAAGTGTTAGCCTGTCGTATCAACGCCTAAGTGCCTTTGGTAGGTTTCGAACTTACAAGTGAAAGCATTAGGAGACGGGATTGTTAGTCATGCTTTTAAGACGGCAAAAGCGCACGTAACCTAATGGCACTTGTACAATATTTCTACGTTAATGGCACAGAAGTAAGTTGATACCTGCTGTGATTTAGCTGGCAGCAACGCCTTTTATTAGAATGGTCGAAATATTTATAGCCATTTTCTTATATTTATCAAGTTGTAGACAAACAATAATACTTTCAAATAATATTTGCCAGAAACATACTAAAATGCTTATAGAAATGACATTACTACTACTACTACTAATAATAATAAGAATTTTCTTTATATGCAGTTTAAATATTTTGAGTAGCATAAATGTGAAGACATTTAATGGTAAATGTTCCAATGCGCTTTCCTCTTTGGCATCATAATTTCATGAATTTAAACATAGTCCGTGATTAGCAACTCGGTCTAAGCCTTTTATTCTCGGAATTACTTGATGGAACCATGATTTCTTCTTCTCTAACAATTCTCGGTTGTGGGACACAATTCCCTTTTCTTGCTTTCCTCTTAATTTCGATCTTCGAAAATATAAATGCAATGACAATCATCATCTTCTTTCTCTGCGAATTCTGTTTTTGTTATCCTTTCTCCTACGTAAAGTTTTCGCGGGTTCCTTCGCCCTATTCAATTTCATTCTCAGTCACCCACTGGCGTCTTAGAGGCTTTATCGCCTTGCTTTGGGTGATATTACTTGTTTTTTTAAAATAAAAAGTAGTCTATGATGATAATGACGAATTACTAAATATATATTCTACGAGCTTTCTTCTTTTATTTTGCATCAACTTTATATTCGATTTGAATATACCAAAGTTCAACCTACATTCAATTTTGCATCTCGATTTTTCTCTCATCTTCTGTCAGTGTACACATGTCACACTTATTTGAACGGCATATGGAACTTGAAAAGATTTTTCATGGTATGTTCACCCCAAATATTTCTCCTAGAGCTAACGTTACATTAACAAAAAGATAACGTTACATTAACAAACATCTAACGTTACATTAGCAAACAACTAATGTTACATTAGCAAACATCTAATGTTACATTAATAAGCAGCTAATGTTACATTAACAAAGAGCTAATGTTATATTAACTAGGAGCTAATGTTACATTAACAAACAGATAATGTTACATTAATAAGCAGCTAATTCTACATTAACAAACAGCTGATGTTGAATTAACTGAGAGCTAATGTAACATTAACAAATAGCTTGTTACATTAATAAAACAAATGCTCACTGTCAATCTACTGTTAGAGATAACTTTCTCTTATTTTTCACAAACAATATAACATGAACACGTGCAACTTCCCCTACTGCTGCGCCTCATGAAATGGTCATTACGAAAATTTTCAATACATTTAAAACTATGTCTACCTCGGTGCGCCGATCAGTTCAAAACAATTATTATAGTAGATATGGTAATTTAACATAGAATAGGCTGTGCTAGCAATGTTTTCGGGCAACATCGTTTCGCAAACAACGGCAAACCCAAAGATTTAACCTATACCGCGAGTCTTGTTCTTAAATAGCCTCATCATTTCGAGACTTTCGTATGGATCTCGTAAGTGTCGCCAAAGCCATTCAGAAATGTGTAAATTGTCAACTGTATTAAACAGTCTTCTCAGGTCAATGATTAAAAATATCTGCGAGCGGATGAATATGAACCGATACTACAGAATGCCAAACAAAGGACTGTGTATCAAACATGTTTAATCAACTCACTTTAGGTCTCATAACAACAGAAACACTTAGAACCTTTGATAATAATAATACAATGAAAGTATTGTCGTTGCAGCCTATTTGAAACAAAAGTTTATGAAGGAAGCTCATATTCAAAAGTTTAAAGAGAGATAACATTTGGAAAACTTCAGATACCTACTTCTCCGGAAGAATTTTTTCAACTGTAGGATTTGATAACTGCCAATCGTAAGTATCATTGGTTTCTAGCGCAATGAATGCTGAATGTTTCCTGATAATATATATATATATATATATATATATATATATATATATATATATATATATATATATAGGCCTGACAATTGCATATAGCATGAAACAGACTGTCGCATCTAAGTGTTGACTTCTATGTTCACTTTTATATTTACACACGCTCTATCTCTGATATTGAGCACTTTATCCCATAAATATAGCATCCCTTAAGACTATATTTCTTCATATATATATATATATATTCTATTTTAATTATACATAGAAGTCTTATCAAAACTAAAGAAAATGTTTGCTTGTGTTTTCAAAAGTTAATTACCTAAAGGCATGTTTTTTAAACCTTCATTTATATGCATTTCGTTTAGTTTATGCCCTGACAGTAGACCTTTAACGAAACACACTGCGATAGATCTTCTAGAGAAATATATTATTAATCTCAACTAATAGATCTTCTAGAGAAATATATTATTAATTTCAACTAATAGATCTTCTAGAGAAAATATATTATCAATTTCAACTAATAGATTTTCTAGAGAAAATATTTTATTAATTTCAACTAATAGATCTTCTAGAGAAAATATATTATTAATTTCAACTAATAGATCTTCTACAGAAATATATTATGAATTTCAACTAATAGATCTTCTAGAGAAATATATTATTAATTTCAACTAATAGATCTTCTAGAGAAAATATACTATTAATCTCAACTAATAGATCTTCTAGAGAAATATATTATTAATTTCAACTAATAGATCTTCTAGAGAAAATATACTATTAATCTCAACTAATAGATATTCTAGAGAAATTTATTATTAATTTCAACTAATAGATCTTCTAGAGAAATATATTATTAATTTCAACTAATAGGTCTTCTAGAGAAAATTTATTATTCAAGATAGGCGTTACAATCCATGTGCTGACTATTTTTATTCACAAACTAGTTACCCACATTTATCAAAATCTTCATCCCAACAATGAATATTTATTTGCTAATGAATTTGGATTTTTATTTTAACTAGCTTTGCATTCTTTTATTTCCAGCATCAGGATTGGCGTCTATTTATTGCTTTAAATCTTCAAATACATCCCTCTTTAGATTGATTATCACAAATGCATTATAGGAAATAAGAAAAGTCGATACAAAATCGACTACACACAAGTTTGTTTTGTCCAATACAGCAAGATATTATAAAACTAAAATGGTAACTTAAGAATACGCCATGTTCTTCGATAGCCTTTTTAGATCGAGACTTTCATGTGTATATTATGCATGGCTATCGTCAACCATTTGCTCAGTTAAAAGTTTTAAAATGACATCAAGCGAACGAAACGGTGATTAACTTTCATCAGAACTAGTATCACAAAGAACTTTACCAAATAGCAAAAACGATACACATCAGTTGTAGACTTTCAAATGAAGCAAAAACTAAAATGGATAGCAGAAGTAACTCGAGGAGAAAATAATTCCATATTAAAAATATTGACTTTCAACACCAAAACATATGTTAAACAAAACTGTGTCTTTCTTTCTTTCTTTCTTTTTTTTTTCTTTCTTTCTTTCTTTCTTTCTTTCTTTCTTTCTTTCTTTCTTTCTTTCTTTCTTTCTTTCTTTTTCCTTGTGAAAACTAATTAACGCATCTTAAACAAAACTGTCAGTAGGAGTCTCAGATCAATGCTAGAAAGAGCAATAAAAGTTAGTGGATTGAGAAATCTATTTTCTTGAAAATATATTTTTAAGAGAACGGTTTTATAAATTTCAGCTGACATTATCGGTACCTGTTCAGTCAATAAACGGCTAATATTTTCTTTATGGAAAAAAGGCCAATAACAGACATCATTATTAGAACTTCAAAACTTTTCGTTTTTTTTTTCTTTATCGATTTGATCAGCTACCAGTTTTTACTTAAGACGAGTAAGAATGAAAACAGTATATCCCTTTATAAAATGTTAACCAAAAATGACAAAAGCCAATTAATATTTTAATCTTCAGAAGCATAACACAGTAATTATTACTTCTTACACGTAAAAAGAAAAGTAGACAATGTTTCCATAAGATAATTCTGCTGCCAACACTGAAAAAAAAACACTAAAACTTGGTCTGAGAACAAGTTAATCAAGCTAATGTCTTAGTGTGCTCAAGACCAAGTTTTAAGTGCATAGAGAAAATATGATATTATATTAAACAAAAAGCAATCCAGGAAATATTATTCAAATACATAACAATTGTTTCTACTCGGAATGGAACAACATTGACTCTCTAAGTAATAATAATAATAATAATAATAATAATAATAATAATAATAATAATGAAGCGAACAAGTTCAAAATGGAGTTTCAAATGGGTGAAGAAATGCAAGTAAAACATAATACAACGACTTCAGCTGCGAAATACTTAAAAAAGAAAGCAAAGGCAACTGACCAATTAAAGAAATGATAGCAAGATAAAATACTTCAGGGTTAATACTCTGTCCGTATCAAACAAGCTGATGTGCACAAACAACGTACCAATCAGTGGCAACGTAGTGTCTGGCCAAAAGCTGAAACTGAAGGTTTAATTCTTGATGCACAGGATCAATGCTTGCTAACCAGAAATTACCAAGCAAACATATAGAAAATTGTCTTAGCCCAAAATACAGATCCTATGATAGATATCCAGAAAAAATTGACCATCTTGTGTCAAGTTGCGTGGTATTGGCACTCACTAAATCTCGACATAACATAGTGTGCCAAAATCTGCAATGGAAAACCTGCAACTTTTACAGAAAGGAAACGGCAAGATATTGGCATGAACAGCACGCAGACCCGGTTACAAGGATATGACCTGTAACAATTTTATGTGACTTTATAATACACATAGACAGAACAATCAAAGCTAATCTTCCAGACATCGTGATTAGAGACTGCAATGACAAAATGTGCTTTCTTATTGAAAGAGCAGTCTCAGCAGACTGCAATGTATCTTTGAAAATCTTCAAAACCTATCTAAATACAAGGACCTTGGAATCGAAGCAACACAATGTAGCACATGCGGACATCAATAACTCCAGTTGTAGTTGGAACGTCGTGGATTGATTGGAAAAGATTCCAAGAGACTCACTGAAGAGATTCCTGGTATCTCATTACTTAAAGCAATACAAAAATTGTTCCCCCAGGTACAGCCCACACCTTACAAAGAGCTTTTTTCTATGGAAAATATATGTGATTTGTTTTTTATTTATTTATTTTTTCCAAAATGCTCAGTAGAAAAATGTCATGATGCAATTCTTAGGTCTCTGTTCCGGACCCGGAAAGAAACGAGTATACACCAGAAATCAAACGAACTAATAATAATAATAATAATAATAATAATAATAATAATAATAATAAACATCTATAAGTAACTAACAAGTTTTAAACATTTGTAAACTTACGGTCATATAACGTTGAAACACCGATTCTCGGCAGATCACCAAATTTAAGTGTATCCTGGTCATTACTTAGGCGCTTGACCGCTTGGGATTGTGCTGTAAGATTGCATGTGTGATGGCTCCAATTGTGTAATAGATGACGGCTCGGAGACTAGGCCTGAAAACTTACTGTTTAAAACAACCCTAGCAAGATTAACTCTATATCAATTTATCAAACTATATAATAGTTATCAATGTGTATTTATTTACATATTTCCATATGTAGTGAGAATGAAAGTAAATCAATTTACGTTATTAAATTTATTAGTTATTACTACCTTTAGTTGTTTTAATAATCTATGCAAATGAAACATTTATCTGCAATTAAACAAAATTATTTCCCAAGCAAAATAAACGTTAATATAAATCGGATCCTTTACTTCTACATTTCTTGCATTGTAGACTTATTTGTTCAAGCCTTTCATGTGAGGCAGTCATACGACTTTGTCTATTAAATAATCTTCCTTCACCCTGGTCTTGAAATAGGCTTTATCGTCGTCGTCTTTTTTGTTCTGTTGCCAAACGTTTTTCTTCTGAGAGATATTTCCATTTAACTGTTATATTAATCCCATAAAAGATATTGAGCAAATTGTTATTGATGTAATTCCAGAAGTAATCACTGAATCATCATTGAATTTCTAAAAAATATGCAGCCATGGGAATAAGTAGACGAATTATTAGTCTCGATTTTAGTTTCGAAATCTTTATCGCCACATTGCTTCAAAACGCTGTTTCATTGCATCTCATTATAAAAGCTTTCTAACATTTACCGCCATTTTTGACGACATGTGTATACTGGCCTTATTATAATTATTCTTTTCCCTCCCTTGGTTTTTTTTTTTTTTTAGTTGAGGCCTACATACGTTACGCCTTGCCAATACGTCATAAATAATGGATAGTTCCGTTTTGAGAGCATGGAAAACGGAAAAAAAAACACACAAGGCGTGCAACAAGTTTTCCTGAGACAAAAAAAACAAGCAAGCATCAAAAAAGAAACAAGTATTTCACGCCGCTTTCATTGAAATGGAAATGGCGTCTCTTTTTCTTCATTTCTCCCCCACTATTTAACCCTTTTCCCGTCCTGTGCATCCTAAGTGATAAACAGAACATGTGACTTGTACATCCGTGCATCGTATCTGGTGCAGGCGAGCCATGATTTTAATCGGGTGGTAAAACTAAAGACGCTTAAATAAAGAGTCTACTATTGAGCAGGGCGTCGGAGGAATGTCTAATCTAATATTTTATGCATCATATATGATCACAGCATGCTTTTCTGTGTTCAGATTTATAACTACTGTAAGACAACTCAGCATATTTGGAAAAATAGAAAATTCTGATATATAGTCTTTCACCTAAGAAAAACCCGTGCATCACATGTGATGTACAGAGTGTAGTGTAAATAACTTATGATTTCTACATTTTTATTAGGTGGAACAATATATTTCACACATTCTATTTGTAAAATAAGCAGAGTTGGCTTGCAATAGTTCTGAATCCGAAAACAAGCATGAACTTTTGGATAGTACACACGAAAATTCCCTGGACAAACAAAGGCTTAGGAATTAAGATCCATTATAAAATCGGAATGACGATATATTTTCGCTGCTATTTCTACTTATATTAAATAGGGTTGCAAATATTTTGGGAAGGAATGGTTTCCGCATTTGATTATTTGTTTAGGGCTGATTCACTTATGTCTAAATATGTTCTGAAATTTTAAAACTTACAATTCCATTGATTTGTTGTCCTTTATTGACAGGTCTAGAACGGCTTGTAATGTCAATAAATAAAGTTTAAACCCTAATAAAACCAGGGGAAAATGTCTTCACAGCCCTAAACTTCTCGTTGAAACTGCTAAATTAACTCATTCAGTTCAGGCCAATTCGATTCATAGTAAGAGACAATTATTTTGTTAATTATATTTTAATTAACGCCTATTACTCAGTTAAATGCATAATTCCAGTGCTCTCTTAAACAGATTGTGATGCACTGGTGGTTACGGCATATTGCATTTTAATTAGGCGGTGTTTTAAAAAAAGACATTCACAGTCATTATCTTATTTATTTGTTTTGCTACAATATTTTAAATGGATTTAGAGAATTAGTTTGCCAGACGATTAAAAATATTCAGTTGACGTAAAAGTGGTATCAAAAAAAGTTGCCTTCTGCGTTCTGTGACCGAAGCTTTCTAATCAAATGGGATGAGGTAATAATTTTAACGTTTGCAATGAGATTAAAACATTATTTTGATATTTAATGAAAACATCGAAGAGCATGAAACGTAAAAGGAATTATTTGTAAATTGATTTGAGCTTTTGTGAGTTGTTGAGAAACCGAGCTAAAGAAAGACTTAATACGTTGTATTTGTTTATTATTTATTGATTGAATTACGTTGTATTTGTTTATTATTTATTGATTGAATTACGTTGTATTTGTTTATTATTTATTGATTGAATTACGTTGTATTTGTTTATTATTCATGACATTCTCTTTGTCTGCCACGATCGCGTTATGGATATTGGGTGAAATATAACAGGGAAGTCGTACAAAGCCTCTGCATTTATAATTATCATGTTGCATATATGTGTTTTTTTTTATTTCTGAAGAAATCTAAAAAATTAGTCCAGAGACCAATCACCAGAGAAAATCTGATGTACACAGATTACTGAAGCTGTTCTTCATATCCAAATGATAACTGCAATGATAAACACACTAGAACAACCAACAGCAAAGGAAGGCGCAGGTTCGAATTCGGCACATTTTAATAAGATTACTCGAATGTTCATGCCGGTAGACGAAATAAAATACTGTTGAAAAAAGGAAATAATTGGATGTATAAAATGATTATATATAGTTTTCTTTTTCTGTATTGATATATATATATATATATATATATATATATATATATATATATATATATATAAAATCTTCTGATACTATATATCTATGCATATATATATCTATATCTATATATATATATATATATATATATATATATATATATATATAATCCTCTGATATATATATATATATATATATATATATATATATATATATATATATATATATATATATATATATAAGTACAACTTTTCATTTTCACATTTACGGTACTTTCAACTTTGAAGTAATCATCAAATAATATTGTTCATATATCTGTATATATTAGTGCATGCACTGATTTTACTCTCAAAATTTTCGAGTGCAATGTCTTCACGTCTCCCTTGTTTGGTATTAATTTACTATTATTCTTCTTCTAATTATCATTATTATCAATAATAATAGCGATTTTACCTGTCAAATATATTTTAATATGTTTCTTTCTAAATCGAATGACATTTCATTGATATAGGCTTCTAAGTTATGGGTAAGGCTTCCAATATTTATTGTATATTTTTATGGAAAAGTGTTTTTGTTAAACTGTCGGATTCATTGCATTTTTGTGTATGCGTTGCTTGTTGACTTGCGATTGATCTATTATCGGGTAAATGGCAAGATAACCGGTATGATAAAGTAGTAATTGTGAAACCAATTTTTGCGTTGTTTCAATTGTTATTGTTAAAAATAATGACTCTTGAAGGCCGAATGCGTTCAGAAGATTCAGTGCTTTTCATGCTCAATTATTTTTCATAAAAGCATAAAAAAAGCATAGAAAAATTAAATGATAGTTAACTTAAACAAATAAATTTATTTGCCGTTCGAACAATCGCGCTTTATATATATATATATATATATATATATATATATATATATATATATATATATATATATATAAATTAATTGATTTAAAATATGTTTTTTTTCGCTACACAGTTCCAACCATGTTTCAAAAAAAGAAGCTAAAAACCCTTTTTTTATATATATATATATATATATATATATATATATATATATATATATATATATATATATATATATATATATATATATATATATATATATATATATATATATATATATATATATATATTTCGCTTGAGGATAAAACAGGGCTTGTTACTTTAATCCAGTTTAATTTTAATAATTATATTGATGGTTTAGGCTCTCGTTTTTGAAACATGAGAACTCTTATGTAGAAGGAATCATATTTTTTAAAAATGATTATAATCTAAGCTCTACTTATGTATGGAGCACTGTTTTTCAAAATAAAAAGAAAAATACTCAAGAGACCTGGATTATTTACCTAACGTGCTCTTTCCTATTTTTCCACATACCTGCACACACACACACACACACACACACACACATATATATATATATATATATATATATATATATATATATAGATAGATAGATAGATAGATAGATAGATAGATAGATAGATAGATAAACTGATATTTAACCATTTGTGGTCTGACCACCGCTTTACCGGCGGTAGAGAAAAATGAATTAATATCCAGTCACCGGTTGAACAGTGGTAGAAAAATTGACTTAATGCCCGGCTACCGGTTGAATGGTGGGTAAACACCTGTAACTATTTTTAAATCTACTGTAAAACATTACATAACAATTATTTGCGAATATTGTCTGAGGAGCTCAGGCGGAAGTGTTAAAATTGTTCACGAACGCAGCGATGAATGGGTCAACTCATATTTTAAAGGAAAACGGCGGATATATGATGATAATAATGAATCTTGTATCCAATGTTCTCTTAAAAAATGTTTATAGTTCAACATAATCACCATTTACCGCAACCTATTTTGCAAAACATTCTATCCACTTTTTTTTTTTTTCATTTCTGACTTTGAAGAGAATGCCTGGTTTAAATTTAATCCGATAACGCAGAACACCTTGCGCTTAGGCATCGGCTGAAAAATATTGACATCTTAACGCCATTTTTTTTTATATTTTCTGGACTAACCAGAAGTTTGATGATATAAAATTAGCACATTTCGACGGGTGTGCAATAAATGAATTTCATGCTTGTCACCTTTTATGCTGTTTATTGACTGCAATGAAGCCTTCAATAAAAAAAAAAGAAAATGTTCGTACAGAGGACGCGCTATTTTGCACATGGTTTAACTGAATTATTTTCATTCTTGCCACTGGTCTGTACATAAAGCGAATGGAAAAATTTACACCTAAGTCACGTCAGATAGCAAAGATAATGCTAAGTATGTTTTAAATGAGTTTACATACGAATGAATAGATGTCCAAAGTTTTTATCTCAAAGCCATGCGGTTGTTGACCATAATTATCAATCAACCCATATATATATATATATATATATATATATATATATATATATATATATATATATATATATGCGTGTGTGTTTGTGTCTGGACACGGATGTCAACACCAAGCGGCGACAGTTTGTTTCCTGCTTCAACACAATATTATATTCATGCCATGTATGTTAAGTTCTGCCTAGACTATATATATATATATATATATATGGACAATAGTGCATTATGGGTCTATTGCATTATCCCGTCGGTTATTGGGTGGGAAGTACTGGACATGTTTCCAATTATTCCAGAGGCTATTGAATAGAAATTTTAGATCAGAATGTGGTTATTTTTTACTATTTTATAATGTTGCGTAAACGTTTTACTTATTATTGATTACGTAATTATTTTGTTGATTGTTATTATTATAATTATTATTATTATTATTATTATTATTATTATTATTATTATTACATATAATTGTTTTCCTGAGCTCATTTGTAATTTGTTAATATTTTTGTTATTTTCTTAATTGTTATTCATTTTTTTTTATATTTTTTTGTTATATATTTTTGTTATTTTCATTTTTTCGTTTTGTTTAAATTATTGACTTTGTCTAAACTATGTTACATCCTGTGAGTTGTATATTGTGTATATATTCTCATTTTTCCCAAGATATTCGTTTCTACACTATCTACATTATTCGGACTATTGTCCTCATCTTTGTCGCCATATTTATTACAACGTTTGAGCCGTTGTACGCTCCGGCCTTCTTCAGGTGGTTGGAATGTCGAACTGAACCCTTTATTTCGCTCACTGGGGTAGATTGTTCTATTTGCACGTGCCATGTCTAATTGATGTCAGTTATCAGTTATCGCCTCTTAATTCCCCTCTCCACCTTCTCCACTGATCTAACCAACGCCTTTATCCACTGTGCCATGTGTCTCAGAAATATAGACAGATATTCGTTTCTAGTTTCGATTATTAAGCAATGAAGTAAACTTTGTTTTCCTGTCTGCGTTTTGATATAAGTTCTTATTGTCTATTTATGTAATGTGTATTGCCCTGGGAAGGTGATTTGATTTTCTACTTTAAACATACTTTACAGATTTTTGTTTTATTGTTGTAGGCTGATGTTATTTTCAATATTTTTTTTGTGTAATTTGGTTTTTGTTTTTAATTTCCCCTCTAGGTTTAGAAAGCATTCTGCTGTTTGCATATTTACTTTTTGTAAAGTATGTTTGCACCCGTAATTTCTCTTTTTCCAGACCCCCTTCAGTTACTCCTAGGTATATTGTTTCATCTTTAACTTCTGTTTATACAGCGTCTTTGTAATCAATTGGTATTTAAGTGACATTCATTCTTTGCTCTGCAGTTACTGTACTGTACTGATGCGGCATTCACCCTGGGCGGATTGAGCCGGCTTCTTCCTGTTATGAGAAGAAGATTCTTGGGATAAATTACAGAAGTAGGGTACCCAGGCCTACTCGGATAACGTTCTTGCTTGCCGCGGGGTTCCCACAGACGCAGAGACAGGAACGACCAGAAGCCGCCGGTTACCGATGCAGACGCTCCTTGGATTTTCACCAGAGCCCTTGTTAGCCGGCGTGTGTGTCAGAGCTGTCCGCCTTGGGTGGCCCTACCAGGAACGAAGTTCCGGGCGGCATAGCTCTGACACTACCGTTTACACCCCCCCCACCGACTGTGAGGTAAGGGTTGGACTTTGGGGGGCTTACAGTACCAGGTGTTCCCAAGCGCCCCCCCCATCTAAGTACTGACCTGGCTCTACGCTGCTTAACTTCGGTGATCGTACGAGAACCGGTGTTTCAGCATGATTTGACCGTAAGCAGCTCTGCAGTTACACGTGGGTTTAGTCTGTGTGGTTGCTTTGTTGTTGTTTCTTTGTTTTTCTCTGGGTCTTTTTATTATTTGTGTCATGTTCTCAGTTCATTTGCTGCTGAGTTTACTGTGTTTATGCTGAAATGTTGTGAGTAGTGATTGATGTGGGGGAAGTGTTTGTGTATGAGTTTAATGAATATCTTTCTTACGTTTGTTTTTACGTTTTTTGTTGTATGGTGGGTTGAAATATATGATGTTATTTTTACCTGTTGGCCTCTTTGTACTTTGTGGTGCGTATATGAGTGTTATCTTTTGTTTCATAATCTTTTCTGGCTTCGTTGAAGATGGAAGAATTATCAGATAAGCTGTGGTTAACTAATTGTAGAATCGGCTTCATTATTGTTGGCATGTATTTTGATGATGCATGCATGTAAACGTATTTATTGTTGGCTTTTCTATATGGATGATATGTATCTTAAGTTGAATCGGATAATGAACTCCTTTTAGGTTTCTTTTTGTGTTTGTTGAGTCCCATATATTTTAAGATTATTTTTCTGTTTTTTATGTTGTTGTACTGTTCCAATTCCATGAGATTATGATACTTATTTTGTTAATTTCTGTTTATGTATATATATATATATTATATATAAAATATATATTATTATATATATTATTTTATAAATTATAATTAATGGGTCATTATGAGTAGCAAGATCAGTTATTTCCTGTTTATTTTGTCATTCTAAATATATATATATATCGTCCTCACGGATATGCTTAGAATGCGCCGAGTGCATCCTTTGCTGAGGGGGAAGACTTGTCTCAAAATTCTTAAAAGTTCTCCCAATACAAGGCTTATGGGTCACTCAAGGAAGAGGGTTACTGAGTGAGGTTATTGCATGTACGTTGTGTGGAGGTTGGAATATTTACAGTTTATGAGGATATGTAGGATAGATATATAGGATAGGTTGAGCCTATATCTGAATAGGGTTACATTGTGGTGATTGAGGAATCATCATGTCGGGAGTTTGTTCAATAAAATCGCAATTCCCTTGAAGAAGCTGCCTGCGTGGAAATTTCTTCTCAGATTTCGAAAACGGCTACACCGAAAATGGTTAAGCAATGAATAAGTGGCATGTTGTTTCCTGGTTACAAATGTCTGAACTGGTGGAGATAATGGATGTAGCCTGCCGCAACACAGATAACAACGTAACCAGAAAATAACAACGTTTCGTCTGGGGTCAAAGGGCTTTTACATGGTTGCGTATGTGAGGATCGGTCAGCTCCATCGATACATTTAATATATGTGGTGTAAAACTTGTGTTCAACATTGAAAAACCCACCAAGTGTTGAAATGGCATTAAATAAATTAGGCTTAGGATTAGCATAGAGGGAATACAATTCCAATAACTAAAAAAAAAACTATTCTTAAAAGAAAGGTCAATACAGAGTAGAGCGAATAGTATTTATTCAAATATTATAACGGAAACATGTTATAACATCACCACAAAATAGCCATTTTGTTTCAACACTACTGGTGTCTTGTCAAGTGATGATGTTGATTGCAAATTTAAATTTATCATTTTTATTTTTAACTTGATAGTAAAATTAAAAATTAATCAGTTAGAATGATTTCTAATTTCGTCTAATATTAACATTAAGACATTAATAATTGTATTTCAGGTTAGTTGTCATGTTTTTTGAATTATCATATACTTGTATTTTGATTGGTTATTTTACCTAATGTAACAATGCTTCCCTTATTGAGAGGAGTTTGGTTAGTGTTGAACTTTTTATAACTCTTTATTCTGCAATCAACAACATAACTTGACAAGGCACCAGAAGTTTTGAGACAAAATAACTACTTTTGTAGTGATCTTATAACAAAATGAACAGGAAATAACTGATTTTGCTACTCATAATGGCCCATTAATAATAATATATAAATATACTAGCAATCACTCAACACACATGGCCTGAATATTGCGTTCAAGCATGGAACAGACTATTCATACTCGTTGATAACATCAGTGCTCACAAACGTTCTATCTTTGATACTGAGCCTTTTTCTCATAAATACATTTAGCATACATTAAAACTAGATATAATACACCCCAAAATAGATAGATAAATATATAAGTTTTCCTACAAATATCTAAAGATTTTATAAATTAATATATTGTTTCTTTCATCGTAGTAACTCAATGTATTTGTGTTCGAACCATTTTTATGCGAGTTTAGACTGCTGGGAAAATTTACGAATCTTACAATATATTTCTTTTGTTCTAGGCCTCTCTCAGGATTTATTTCCCGCTCTTAATGTCAGAAAAGTCCTTTTCCGATCCCGTCCCATACTCCGAAACAAAAACACGGTCACACAGAATGAGACCGGGTGATTAAATGCTAACACGTGTGAACAAAATTATTAATAATAGATGCGATTTTTTCCCGATTGAACCCTACGCTCTGAATTTTTCGTCGGTAACTCTCTGCCAGTGTTAGGCATGACCTTACTACTCTGCTATACGTGGTCTTTATATTCTTGTTCGTTCAGTTGTTTATATAACTGCCTGTGTCATTGTCATATATGAATGAAAAGTGTCACTGTTGACACCGGAGTTTGAACATGAATCTGCAGACAATGAAAATGTATACAGATATTTACTATAAAAGGATATATCATGCCACTGATTGCTGGTTACCATTACGTGTTTGACTATTGTGTTAACCCGGACGTTAAAGTTGAGTGTCACGTTTTTCAAGTCGAATTAGTACTTTTCTCAGCAGGTCTAAGCATTGTGTATTAACTGAGAAGTGATTAATAATATGTCCGTTGATTCTTTAATTCTTTGTTGTTAATGTATTTTAATTGCGTTTGGTAATTAAATACTTTATTATTTTACATTGAAGTCTTTCTGATATTACTTGTATTATATACGTGTGACGGATTACTAAAATCATTATTTTTATCTTTTTCATGCAATATAATATGGATGCAGGTATTAAGTCTCGTGTGTCACTACTCAGCGTCTAATACACCTGATTTCTTTCGTTATCTGGTTTGACAATTCGTGCAATGTCTATTTTGTCAATCTACTACGCGCAAAATCATGACAGTATTGATGTTGCGGTGGTGAAGAATCAGATCGCACTTTTTTTCGAAGACTGTCACGTAATCATAAAATCTCTAAAAATATTGATAATCTACCCTATATCCAGTAGAAGCCAATGCTTAAAAATATCAAAGAAACTGACCAACATTCCCTCAACTCGTATATTATACTCGTCGAGCGATAACTGGCTATATGTGTTGAGAATGTCTGAATCGAATTTTCGCTTCAAGATGTTCACGTTAATTTATATTAACTTCTTTGTATTTAAAGGGCATTACTAGTTGTTTCGTTTAAATATAATTAGTCTGTAGTGGTTATATATTTATTATATAATATCAGGACTTTGGTGTTTATTTTTTTGTTAGAATATTTCGGTACGTTGATACTAGTGAGCTAGCCAAAATGAGCTGACTCATTTTATAGTTCACCAATAGAAGGGTTAACCAATCAGAAGGCTCAAAATATTCAATTCGACGTGTATAAAGTCGGCCATGTTTATTTCTGATTCGATGCCAGCCTTTGATATCGAAGAGTGAAGAATCACGGAACCGCTGCTCGTGAGTGTTAATCTTTAATACTGTTTCAATGAACAAATTACGTACTCCGCTGGATTCTATATTCATAGACTTGGGGAATATGGTCAGCAATTTTAATCTCTCTTCATATTCCTGGTTCTTGTGTAAGATCTGACAGAAGTCCTATAAACCAGTTAGACTACGCTTTGATAACTGTGTCTTGCATTTCGATATTACCACTTTACAGTAATGTCATTTTATTTGTTTCCTCTCCTTTTTTGTTATATTTTCCTTCTGTTGTCTTAGACGTCTGTTTTTGGCGCTTCTGTAAAATAACACCCTGTTTGTAGTTTAGTGAATTTAACCTCATTTCATTGGCTTTTATACCAGTATTCGTATCACAGAATTTACTACATCAGCAAGGCATATGGTTGATCATAACTTTGGAAAGAATCTGGGCCATTTCAACTTTGTTCCGGCAAAACATGACATATATTGAAATAATTGATTTTTATCTTGTATGAGTAAACGAACTGGCATGAATTACGAAATATTCACCTTGGATATCGCATTAGTAGCCCGTCGACGGTATTTATTGAGTGGTGGCGAAATATTGTCTAGATTTCCATTTACTGACGGTCGAGCAGTTAGTCAATTGTTCTTGATGTGTCATTGCGCTATGTCTTTAGACGGGGAAAAATCTCGAAGATTTCAGTCCTATATATAAAAACCCTTTCCTTCAAAAGTCTCCGGGGTGGGGATTTGCAATAGGTTCAGTAGCAATTTAACCTGAATGAGAACAAAATTTTACGCACAATTTCCCAATCGTTTCTCTTTAGCAGCAAGGATTAAAATGGATGCGTCTCATAAGTTAACGTAAGCAAAGTGTGTAGTGGTATAAACGAGATGTGATGTGTTGTTTTATATCCATTTAAGGATCCGAGCTCTTATGTTGTAATTGCTTATATTTATTGATAGTCGTTTTTGCTGTAAGAGTATGTAGAATCAGATTCCTATATTTTTTTTTAAATCTTAAATTTTGTGCAAGTTAAGCACATAGAGGCTCCTAACCAAATATAACAACTGATGCATTTTGATTGGTTGTAAAATATTAATTAGGTGTCGTCAACTACGTCCGAAGGTACAGACCCAAATTTTGACGTCTAGTTGACGCCATAAAATGTAAACATGTTCACGAGCCTCCCCACGTGACCAAGAGAACCAATAAAAACGAAACTTCGACGCGACTTGGTCAGTGGGCACTTAAAATATTGAACCAATTCACTTGACTTCATTGAAAATCAACACAGCAAAGGAGACGAACTAAATCTTCAACACAACAACAAACATTGTCAACCATTTCCAGGCTTAACGCTCACTCCCACAAAATATTCTGTTCCACAAGAAGAATCTCCGGTTAAAGAGCGATAACTCTATAACAATCAGTGAGTGAAGAACAATAATTTTGTCTATTTAATCCAAAAAAAAAATACAAATGTTTAATTTTTCTATAAAAACAAATATAGCTAACTACACCTTCTCATTTTCACACGTACAGTAACTCAAACTCTTTCAGTAACACACACCAAAGAACTCTATTGTGTTTATCAACGTTTGCACTATATATTATGTATTTGTTACGCTTATAAAAAATATTTATTGTTGAACAAATTCATAATTTCTTCTACTTGATTATTTCTCTTGTTGTTGGCTTTGTTACATTTGATATTGTAAAAATTGTAGAGGGTCAGTTTTTATTTCTATTTATAACCAATACAAATTGGCTGACCCACTATAAGTACTGCTTCAAGAATCTTAAATCTGTTTTTTTCTATTTGATTTTACTAGTATTTCGTGTTGTTTATGAGTAGCTGTCTGATGTTGTCATGATCCTTATTCTGCTTATTAAAGAGTTATTTGATGGTAATATGTTCCATGATTGGTAAGTGAGACTCCGTGAAAGTGTGGTTGTGGTAATTCCTATATATTATTGTTTTCCTTTTTTTGTTTATTTACATTCTCCGAATGGACAAATATATTCATACGCAACGTAATTTCACAATTCTGTACAGTAAGGTTAAATCCGTGACTCTACAACATATCAGCTATCTTAACAAAATTCCTGATATTGTAATATATAATTATGAACGTCATTTTGTAATTTGTTTCCTTCCCAAATATAAATTTGATTCCATCAAGAAAAATATTATTTAGTATGAAAACACATTTCTACAAGAAAAATGGGGAACTCCTATTTTTCCACTTCATGATTCAGTTACTGACAATTACTCTGAATATGCAGATTTTATGTATCTTATATATATATATATATATATATATATATATATATATATATATATATATATATATATATATATGTGTGTGTGTGTGTGTGTGTATATATATATATATGTAGCGAGACATATAGATAGAAAAATAAAAAAGCGAAACTTATCTTAGACGATGCGTTCGTCTTCGGATGGACTTTATCAAGACAAATGTAAGGAATTTAATTGGCAAGAGTATTTATAGACAAAATCAAAACGGCGGTGATTTTAGATTTTCTTTAATTTAAGATATATTCATGAATATTCATCAGACTATCTGAAATGTCTAGATAAATTATGGAACAGGTTAAATGACTTTTAACGTCTAATAAATTAACGTGAGTAAATGTTGTTTTTTTTTCATATGTCATAAATTAGTATTATTTTCTTTTTGGATTAACTTATGATTTCTTTATTTTAAATTAAATTAATTTTTCACATTTTTATACCCATGTATGTGGGCTTCATAAAGAGGTAATTATTTCAGGAACTGGGAGATTTGAAACAGTCCTTGGCGCAGATTCATATTTTGATAAGATACGATAGCGTCATTCTTGAGAAATTTCCGTCTATGTAACTATTTTTCCCTTTTAATAAATGCGGAATTCTTCAGATCAAATATATGGTTAAATTTATATCTATGTGTCATTTATTCAGTACATTGTTGCGTATAAGATTATTTCTGATTTTATACATCATTTTCTTAAAAAAAAAAAAAACTGCCAGTTTCACCAATGTATTGTGAGAAGCAATAGTGACAGTTTATTTCGGATTCATAATTATTATCTTTATGAGTAGTTTTGGTTCTGATCATATGTCTAATGGTAACAAAAATATTTTTACTTTCATTCATAAATACTTGTTGCGAGAGAAAATCCTTACATTTGCCTTGACAATATCCATTAGAGGCCCTAACGCTTCGGCAAATACATTTTCGTTTGTCTATATATATATATATATATATATATATATATATATATATACGTTTTACTAGTTTGTGACTGGACGGGATAATTCCGAGTAGGATATCCAGGGAGAGCTCAATGTAGACTACAGAGCATTATAATGATAATAAAAAGACGGAAACTTTAATTATCAATTTCGTTTAAATTTTTATTTCGTGAACATCGAGATGTCCATCTTATCAGATCGAAAACCTGCTCCGCGGATGGCTGAATGTACACCGGACAGAAATCTTTTGATTGGTAGTCGGGAGGGAAAGTGAGAGAGAAGTGTTGGGTAGAGATGACACTGAGAGATTAGTGTTTAGTAGTAGTCGGTTTCTTCAACCAAGAAATTACTTTACATTTTTTTTTAGATTTTAATATTGGTTTGTATGATAATTTGGCCGATGCCGTTTATTGTTTTATGCGGGATAAATCACGTCGTTTCAAATTAAATTTATTAAATTCATCTTAATCTAAATAAAATTCGGTGTTAATATGGTAAAACTTAAGCATTTGTTTTTTGGCCGAAGTCGTATAGTCAGTTGAGACATTTATAGAGGGAGTGGAAGAAGAGGGTTGCGCTGTTCTTCCATCCTTTCTATAAATGTCCACTGACTATCAGATGAGATGACCACCTCTATATTCACGAAATAAACATTATAGGCAAAATGGATAATTAAAGTCCCCTTCCATATATCTATATATATATATATATATATATATATATATATATATATATATATATATATATATATATATATATATATACTTATTCTTAATAAAATCTTATAAGTATAAGAAACTATACTAGCTCAGAAAACCTTCGGTATATTGATTTGCAAATAAACAAGCCAATACCAAAGGGAAAAAAAAAGGTATAAAAAAAGAAAGAACCAAGAACATGTACGTTAGCCGTAAATAATCGTCCAGCATACGAGTTCAAGGCCCAAAGGGAAAAAAACCCGATGCGAGTATCCAAAAGCACTAAATAAATTGCTCAGTACAATGAGTAGAGCAGACCAAGTTAAACCTAGAGAGCCAGACAAACCTACCAAGGTCCATCTTAACGGATCGTCAGCGGAGCCAGCCTTCCCTGACGATACGCTTTTGGTGAAAACTTGGTAGGTTTGTCTGGCTCTCAAGTTTAACTATATATATATATATATATATATATATATATATATATATATATATATATATATGTGTGTGTGTGTGTGTGTGTGTGTGTGTGTGTGCGTTCGTGTGTGTGTCTGTGTGCGTATGTATTTGCGCTTGTGTAAGGCACTATTAGATAGTTGAAAGGCTAAAAAACATTCCGTTATTTTTTCTTTTAGTAAATGTAGCATTGTTGATATCGTAGATGTGGCAGCACTTATTTCTGTGTATAACTAACATGAAAAAATACTATGTGTTCATGAAGATGAAAAAGATGTTTTTCCCATTCCCTCATGTTAGTTATTTTATTCATTAAACTCTGTTTTCAAAAACTGGAGGAAGACGTGTTTATCGACACCGACATTGTTAGTAATCATTAAAGAAAACAGTCAACGATAACGGAGCCAAAATGGATTCGCGATTAGAAAACTCTATGCCATCATGCTTCTGATGATGCATGGATGACACTGAATATGTTCTGGGAATTGATCTTGCAATTAGTGTCTCTCTTTTTCGAAGTAAAGAAGAAAGAGTGATAGTTGTTTACGAATCCGCCCACATTGGTAAAGCCTGGAGAATACTATGTGCTCGTTATAATAACAATCTAATTGCAGATTGACAATTTTCGGTAACGTGTCCCATGGATATTGTATTTACTATACTCGGGCAGATAAGAATTAATCTATAAATATACATTAATGCTTATATACATTAATACGTGCATAATTATGCATTAATACTTATATCATGGCCATTAATACTTATATAATTATAAGTCAATTCCTATAAACATATATATATATATATATATATATATATATATATATATATATATATATATATATATATATTTGGTTGGATAGATATGTATATTCGTTAATAAAAAATCAAATGACGCCACACATTATGTAATTGACAAAGTCCGACAATTCAAGACATTTTTAAGTGTATACATGTTTACATTTGGGTACGCAGCGAGCAGATATTAATGTACGTGAGAAAATCATGGAAAGTTGTAGCTTAAAACGACATTGCTAACGGAAAGGATCCTCTGTGGCGAAATCGGTAAAACCACCTCAGGCTATATGACGCTTCCGTATAGGATACAGGTTCGATTCCTGTTGGAGGATTCATATTTTTCAGGCCGGTAAATGTTGTCAATACTGTTTATTATAAGCAGAGCATTAACGTAAATATTTGTATCTATAAAAAAAGAATGTATAAACATAAAAATGTATTAAAAATATATATATATAATTCTCTTTTTAATCATTTTACCGGAACAAGGCAAAAACGCCACCAAGATGCATGAGGTGTGAGAGAATATGAGTAAAAGTAAAATTTGTTAAGGCGAGATAATAATAATAATAATAATAATAATAAAAGTTCAGGATTTAGCAAAACAATGTAACGATTGACAATGCATTTAAATATTTGAAGATCAAAGTGGACTGGAAAACTATAATCCAAAATGAGTTCCACAATCGAGAAATTCAAGAGAAAAACTGACGGTCACTGGTAACCATTCCAACAGCAAAAAGGAAGAGACCTTGTTGCTAATCTAGTACTACGCTTAAATTCATAAATTCTTGGCACCAGAGAGAAAGGTTAAGAAAAACAATTAACCTCAAATGATTTATAGCGAAACATACGCGTAACCTACGATACAGCGATGAGAAATGGCTGGAGCCGAGGTGCCAGGTTAGGACCAATAATATTACATATTAAGCTTTTCTTTTTTTTATTTTAGAAGGATCTGCAAATACTTAGCAGAAGAACCAAACCAGATGTGGCAGCAATATTCACTGCATCGACGGAATGACAGCAATTGATTCAGTGTATTATTTCCACTGCATGTCATTCACAGAAATGCAGTGAGTCACTCTACTGGAAGTTAGGATCATCCATGTTGTTGGAAGTCAAAAAAGATTTTCTCAGATGATTAAAAGAGATTATTTTTGTATTTAAAGCGTGAAAATCTTTTGTCCGAGTTAACAGAAAATTGTAGGTCATTTTTGAGTTCAGACGCAAATTTGAACTGGAATTGGGAATGTTGATTTTCAAAAATAGCCAGTTTTGCAAAAGACCATTAGTTTACAGACACAAAATACCTGTTGGATTAGATATAAAATACCTGTTGGATTGCAAATGACTTTTCTCTCTTTTTGATGAGATAGTCACGAGGATCACGTGAAGGCCGGTGAATATCGCCAGGAGATAGATTGACGAAGGCAATTGTGATGTAGAACCCAGAGAAGAAGGACATTGCTTGCCAACAGCGGTCGACCTTACAGGAAAGACCACATAGCCTAACCTGACTTGTATAGAAACCGCCGAAAATCCACTTTTCCCTTCGGCTATATTACCAGTAAGGTTCCCCTTTCTCGGTCTTACGAAGCAGGAGGCTCGCTTAATATGTCTTTGGGCGCCCTGGTTAAAATGTCTCAATAACGATGAGGCATCACTTACCTAGCTGATGATTCGTGGGGCACTCTGGGTCGCCAAATGACTTTGTTCAGTGAGACTGGAGAAATCTCCTAACTTCCGACGCTGTGTTGAAGAGGTCGAGACCTTAGGTCAGGCCTTCTTTCATTGCAGGTTTGTAGCATCGTGATCTTGTGCTTACTAGGTTTTATGAGAGACGTAATTTGGACGATGCGACAGAAGGTATTCTATGGAGGCCCGAGGTTCAATTCTTCCTAACTGATGTTGCATTTTAGTCAAGATTAGGACGGAAAAGCAGCAATGGGCTTCATAAGAATTTGGTAAAAGTTGAATGAATCTTGCCCGTTTTTGTCGAGTGAAAGGGGTTGAATTGAAGTGACACTTTCATGTCGATTAGGCATCATAATTTTTCTATCCCTGTATTAAACATAGGCTAACCTTGTTACGTTTTTTTGGGTATATGACCTATATAACTAGTGAGCGATTCAGAATGACTTATTTCCCTTTATAGTCGACCAATAGAAGGTTGACCAATCAGAAGCCGCACAACACCGTATTCGTCGTGTATGAAGGCGGCCATCTTTGTTTCTCCTATCGGAAGGACCAGAGGAAACTTGTCCGGCAAACATGACAGACGGAAGAACTACGCTCTGCTACGATATCCACTGCGAACCTGCACTACGCTTTCCTACTGTCTCCGAAATATTCACTGCCAACCTCTGGATTCTATACTCGAGGACGACCGTCATGAAAATGTCTAACAAACCTCGCCCAGACTTAGGTTTTCCTTTTTTCTCCTTATTTTTATCTCTTTAGGTTAACTTAGCTAGAGGATGTTGGCCCCTCCTTTTTTTTTCTCCCCGTTCACCCATGATCTCGCATGACCCCGGGGCGTGAATGGTCCAATCAGCAGCAAGAATTACACATCGCACGAGCCACGCCTGACTAATAATACTAATCCGACTTGGTTTTGGAGCGCAAAGATCCGCTGCGACCGAAATCCTTCATTGTGTTAACTTTATTTACAATAATCCTTCTTAATTAACAATATTAAAATAATTACAACCACATCCGCAAATGTTATGGATATGCTAAAAACCAAAAATACCAATAATAATAATAATTCTCAGTCATGTATATATAAAATAGGCTGGCACAAATGCTCCTAATAATGCACTGGGGAAACTTGCAAAAATTTAAAAAAAAAACATATCTATGAACGCAAAGATCGCATACACAATATTTTATCAAATGTATTAGTCATATAGAGAAATAAACTCAACCACAACTTTGATTTAAATAATGCCATACTTATTGAAAGAGATAGTAACATACTTAGACGAAAAATTCTTGAAAGTGACGCTATCGAATCGTATCAAATTCTGAATGTACGTTCCAATTCTTTCCAAAGCCAAAATGCATGACGATAAAAATAGTTAGAATTTTTTTAAAATCAGGTAATTTCATAAATTCCTTCTATTTAAAAGAAATAATACACAAATTAATCCCAAACAAATGTAATATATATATATATATATATATATATATATATATATATATGCATGCACGCACAAAACAAAATTAAACAATATCATTTAATCAGTTTTGTTTATTAGCCAATAAATTATGTTATTTTACATATTCCATAATTTGTCTGACTTTTCTGATAAATTCAGGAACATTTATGAGCATTTTAAATTTATAAAGTATAACGTTATTTTTATAAATACTTGTTGCAAGATAAAATCTTTACAGTGCCTTGATATAGTCAATCATAGGAAGAAATGCGTCGGCTAAGTTACACGCGCATATATATATATATATATATGCACACAGTCAACCGTCATCTACAGACAGACTGTTTCGTTTTATAACAGCTCTTCAGTGCCGATAGACGTCCGTTTGCTTCAATCCGAGATCGAAACCTGATTGGTTTGGTATCAGTCACTCCACTTACCTCTAGACCATCGTCGCGGGCGAGGAAATGAATGTTAAACGTTTTTCTCTATACGAAATACGTCAACGGCTCATAGAACTCAATTCAATTTTACTTGTCGTGTAATGCTAATTCATATATATATATATATATATATATATATATATATATATATATATATATATATATATATATATATATATATATATATATATATGTGTGTGTGTGTGTGTGTGTGTGTGTGTGTGTGTGTGTGTGTGTGTGTGTGTGTTAAAATATTAACAAGATATTCAGAATTTGTTGAAACGAATACATTGTTTTAAATCTGCGGATAATTAATTTTTTAAAATGTGCTGATGTACCCATTCACACATGCCTGTACGCGCGGACACAAACACGAAGAAACACATACATGCACACGTGCTCAAACACCTGTAGATACAACAATTGCTTTTTTTTATAAACATATATATATATATCTTTTTTGCCCCTCTGATGGAAGCTACTTATTTATATCATTTCTTATTTTTCCATTTTTTTTTATATACGCAATTCATTTTTCCGAAGCAATCACCTGATGATATTGTATTTTTGTGTGTGTTTGTGTTACTATCCTTCCCGCCAATTCCAAAATGCAGAGTGATTGAGGCTCCACCTGGTGTCTATCTTTGACTATATTAAACAATGAAATCGAAGGTCACGTCTTCAACCTCAGTGAACTTAGCTCCAAAAATATTTCACTGAATTCTTTACAGTACCTTCTATTTGTAGAACAGAGGGGGAAAAATCGAATGTCCTTCGCGTCAATATTTAAATTATATTTCCTTCTTTCTTTTTCTTGTAAATCTATCTTTGTGAAAAAAAAAATATGATGGATTATCTATGTCTATTTAGTATGAATAATAATAATTGAAAATAGGCCGACGTATCTATAAAAGCGAAAAAAATAAATTTAAATGACCTTTCTAACAAATAACACTTGAGAAATGAAAAAAAAAAAACAGAATTTTGAGAATTTAAATTTATATATGGTTTTAGGTAAATTTTCTATCTTAGACGTACTGCAAACAGATGTCCCGTTTCATTTATTTAAGCTGATAACCTACTTTTTCTTAATTAATATACAGAGTGGGGAAGCAAAATTTATAATATTTTGAGACAGGAATTGAAAGACCTTAAATAACCAATTAGTTTATTGAAACTTGAAGGAATTTATTTTCCACAAAACATTTTACATACTCAAAACTATTTTTATTCAATGTGTGCTCCTTTTTTTCTCAATAACTCTTTCCACACGCCTCCTGAAACTTGCACATTTCACATTTGGGGTAACAAGTGCATTTAGAAAATCACAGATTCCTTCACGTTTGCTTTCCTGATTATTCATATGGGTAAAGGTTTCTGAAAAGATATAAATAATAATATTAAATATGGTTGTGGCATCAATATAGGGTACGTTTTAAAAAAAAAACAATTAGCGTAATACTTGCTGGGAAAAAAGCAATTAAATTTCTTTGTAAATTTTGCTTCCCCATCCTGTATATGTAAAAGTGACCCCATTTATTTTAAAGTAAAATAAACAGAATATTTTGTCGTGTTTACTCATTAAGTTGAAAAGTTACGACGCCTCAGGTCGAATTCTTGAACTGATCCAGACTTTCTTATCAATGAGAATTATCCTGAACGGCTATTCATCTAAATCCTTTTAAATTAATGGACGTGTTCCCCATGTTTTTATCCTTATTTCTACATTTTTTTTTATTTTAATTACACACCTTCCCGATGGCATCAGTTCGCAACTTGGTATCTATACTGATGGCACAACCATTTACTCTCGTTCCCATTAGATCGATATGTTCGAATTTGCGGCTAATGTCAGAAGAGTACTTCGGTCTGTTGTTAACTGGGACAAAGGATTGCTTGTTTATTTTAACGCTTCCAAAACTCGACTGTTCTCTATTAATCATTGGAGAGAGTCATTTCTGCTTTCAATTAGCATTGCTGAGGCTAACTTCCAGACGAGTGACTCATTGAACCTTCTCGCTTTAACGATATCGGCTGACATAAAATGGAAAGACTCTACTGAATACATTGCTAGGTCAGTTGCTAAGAATGATGGCTCACTCTGTTGGGCAAGACGATTTTTTCTCCCCAGCATCCTTCTTGCATATCTGCAAGTCTACCATTCGTCCATGCTGAGAATATTAGTGCCACATATGGTCCCGTGCTTCTGCTATTTACCTTGGGATGCTTGATCTAGCGTCTGGGCTTCAATGCTTTTCTGCTCTAAATTTGCTTCCCTGTGACCTTTCTATAAATACTTTCATGGTAATTGTTAAGATGAGTTTTCTTGTAAATAGATTTGTTTTCGTATTGTAAATACTCATTGGGGCTACTTTTTAAATTGTTGTTTTATTCTCCTCCTCCTCCTCCTCCTCCTCCTCCTCCTCCACAGACAATGAATTGTACATATGGGGTTTAGTTAGGACTTTCATGGTGACAATGAGATATTATGGCGCATGTAATAAGAAAGCTAAGTAAGAATGCAATCTTTTGATGTAAGGAATATTGTTCTATGTTTGGGTCAGTGTTTGTGGCTGGCTAAGTTTAATATTAAGACAGAAGAAGACCGGCCCTTTCCCCGTTCCTCATTTTGGCCTTGTGCCACATTTTTGTACATAGCAGAATAAATATCGCTATCCGCTATGGTACCTAGAGTTTATAAATTTAAGCACAGTATTGGACTGTCGACATAGACTCATCAATTTGGAGTTGGCTAGATGCAACTATAAGTTCTCTTCTTAAAGTTTATTTTCTTGTACATGCTTGTAGAACTCTCTCCAGGTTCCATGTATTCCAGGCAACTTTGATCTTCAAAATTTAAATGAAATGTCAATCGCTATCTGATGTCCTCCTGATTACTCTTACTTTGTTCCCGTTCCCTAATAATATTTCTGTTGTCTAATTCTTCCACAACCAGTAACCACTTGTGTCTTAGTGGCTCTACTGTTTTGCATGGGGTGAATTCAGTTTAAAAATTGTTTCTGTGTATTTTACCACTGAAGATTATAACATTCGTCTATAGTGCTTTATTTATGATTAGCTAATCCCCCAAAATGCGTGTGTGTAAATCTGTCTCACTTCTTTGAAATCTCCAAAGGGGACTATTAATATACAAGTCTGTATACAACCGCTTGCAAATTGCAATGGTAATGGTAATATTTGCCGTTTCCTTACAAAGAAAATATTTGGCATTCATTGACCGAGCAGCCAGCACTGCATTCGGTTAAAATTCATAGAATCTTCCTCTTACAACAGTTTTTACGCGTCCAATAACTGTTATCGCTCTTTCCAGTATGGAATGCGGTTTATATCCTAGCCTTTTATTTGAAGTAGTGTAGAATGCCAACGTTTCTTTTAGTTATATGTGCTATCCATTTTAGTTGTTGCCGCTCTTGGTAATCCCCAAATGACTTGATTTCTTCTATTTGATACAGTTCTTTGTTTTTTGATTATGTAGCACTAGTCCACTGTGTGAAAATTGCTCTCCGATGACATATATAAATATATTTTTACCTCTTGTATCTGACAACCTCGCTACCTGTCAATTGCATAAATACATAAATTATCGTAACATTTTAATGCATTTTTATATTCCAAATTATAACAAAAGAAAAATTACGTTCATTTGCTTGAGATATTTAATTAGATTTACAAAACATTTTAAATGATTAATGAAAGTAATTAACGAATTCCTGTCTAATTCTATGTAAAAAAAAAATAATTTAAAAGTTGTTGAATTTAGAATTCAATTACGTTTTACATATCGCGAAATTACGTTCGAAATTTTGATTAAAAATGCATCGACTAAACTGCGTGACAGATCCTGAAGCAAATGGTGACAATTTCAAAAAAATAAATGTTTCCCGAACAAAATGACGCTAAAATAGAATGACAATTATTTGCATTTAAAAACTTTTTTAGGCATAAATCAGCAAGTGTAAAACACACAGTGAGAATCGAAGCCATTGTCATAGTTGTAGTTTCTGAGAGACGTTTACGAAGCCTTGTACTACGACAAGCAAAGTACAGAGGTTTCGTTTCGTTTGATGCGTCATTAAAAGAAGTGTAAATAACTTCGCATGGATTCTTTTTGGTCGATAACATTGTCTGTCTTTGCATACGTAAACATCAAAATATTTTCTGAGAAATAAGCTGCCGGAACGCCACAAATTTTCTGGCACCCTGGGTTCAGAATTTACCCAGATTATCCATATTACAGAACCAAAAGAAGTCACATAACATTTCGATAATGTCTCTCACAAACAATAATTATACTTATCTACAGCATCAGCGACTAATAGAAAATTATATCAAACTATAGAAGCGGAACATTGTAAATTACAACAAAACCGAACAATTAACATAAAAACTAGATTCCTTTACTTAAAGAGATTCATTAGAGCAAGGCTTTCATATGGATGATACGCATGGCGCCTAAACCGCTCAGAAATATCTACACTATCATATGTATACAACCACTTCCTCAGACCGATGGTTGACGATGGTTAGTGAGAATGCTGTCCGTAGATCTTCAGGAAGACATTCTTTCTCGAGCTTTGTAGACTGACGCTACAGAATTAAAAATCTTGCAATAACCGAAACCATATCAGTTAAGGAGTTCCAACAAAACTAACAACTAAAACATATATGTAACTCGAAGCGAAAATAATGACATTACATAATGACCTTACACACTAAATCAAACAAAAGGCAAAGAACTTCCGTTACCAGTTGAAAAAGCTATAACATTTAGTCGACCCGAAAAGACTATTTTCCTTAGCAAAATGTTTTAGGAGATAGATTTAATAAATTTCAACTGACAGTGTCATTATCTGCTCTGTTAATTAATACCAAATGTTTCCTAATAAAAAAACGGTTAATGGTAACATCTACATAAACCACAAAAACACTTAGGTATAACATGCGAGCCCTTACTGATGAAAGGTTAAATTTAGAATTCAGCAATAAACTAGCGTCTACATTGATGCCAATAAATCTTGAATTCAATCAGTTATGTGCCATACGTAATACACGCTTAAGCGATCATGTATCTATCGATACATGACTGACGAGGTAGATTTTTTTTTCCTGCACCAGGTTGCCATTTCTTTCTGCGGTAAACCACTTTCCATCCAAGGCCATAGAACCCGGTCTGTCTTGCTATTTACTCATAGCTAGGGGTATTAGCACATAAGTGAATGTAATGGATTCGAGTGGAATTCGAACTCGGCTCTCCGATTCCTCAATCCGAGCAGCTATCCGTTACTCCTCCGCTTAACTCTATAAAGTCAACGTACAAAAGAAGATAGTTCTTGAAATATATAAAGCATGTAAATGAATGAATATTTCCGAATTTAAAAGTGTAACGAAGGAATGATGAAACAGGAATTTTAATCAGAAATATATATGTATATTTTTAAAATCTGGTTTTAAAAATGAAATTCAAACAATATTTTCCTTTTTCATATGAACAGATGATTCCTCAATCCGAGCCGCTTTCTATTACTCCGTTTTAATAACTTTAAAATAACTTCGAAGAATAACCAGAAGGGGGAGACAATCCTGTTTTTGAAAAAAGTACAAGAATAAAAAGAAGAGGCTAAATGGAAGCGAACAACTAACAGAAACAATAAAAGAAAAGAAAATTGTCTTAAAATAATTGTCGGACTTTGTCCATTTCATAATGTGTGACGTCATTTGTTTACATTTGATACGCCATCAGGAGATATGAATGTACGTGAGAGATTCCTGGAAGATTGAAGTTTAAATACAGTAAATTCGACCTGGCCAAATCAGTAAAGGCACGTCGAGCTAAATGACGGTTCCGTATAGGATACAGGTTCGAATCCTGTCGGAGGACGAATATTTTCTGTGAAAATTTCTCGGACATTCAGGCCGGTAAATGTTGTTTAATACTGTTTATTATAAACAGAGCATTTACTTAAATATTGGTATCAATAAAAAGAATGTATAAACATAAAATGTCTTAAAATAAAAGAAAAGTAGAAAACACTTTGAGAAATAATATATGCAGAAAAATTGGAAATGTAATTAATGGATCCAAACAGTATAGTTGATGTGTGACAATATGGAGAGAAGGAAGAAATAACAATACCATACGATCAAAACTACTAAAAAAATAATAAATGGCCTGGTTACAAAAAATACAGTGAATCATATTTTAAACTTGATCAGAGTAAAGATGCCTTCAATCGTCACAAAGTTTATTTCTAACCATAAGCAATAAAGAACCTACTAATGAGTATAAAGCTATTACACGTCCTGGGTATGACAAACTACAACCGCGCCTTTGGTAAGACGATAAACTACGTCCAAAAGTAAGGCTTCTGATCCGGAGGTTTTGAGGAACGTGGAACCAACTCTTAATTGCTGGTGCTCCCAGGTCCACCCTGACCCGGGGTAGTACCACCTGTTAGGGTCCCATCTATGGGTAAATAATTAACCTCCAAACTGCAGTCAAAATATTATGAACGTGTGAAAATAGGTTTTAATACCAGGTATACTTTGTAACAGATGATTACCAGCAATAAATTTTTGAAGAAAAATTATTACCAGCAACATATTGTTACCTAGAATTCTTTTCTGATAAAATATTACCAGCAATACATTTTTGAAAAAATATTACCAGCTATACTTTTAAAAAAATTTCCAGCAATACATTTTTAGAAAAAATATTACAAGTTATACATTAAAAAAAATTACCAGCTATGCATTTAAAAAATAATTACCAGCAATACATTTTTGAAAAAAAAAATATTACCAGCAATAAACATATTGTCGGGATTAAATAACCCATTGAGGTTGATATGTCGTAAAGCAAGACAAAGCAATCCATAAAACTATTAAAAAGTGACGTATAAGAAAGCATCACATGACATTGAAAGTGAACTGTTGAAACTAACATATTTTCTCATCAAACTCAATAACAATCTTCTCGATTTTAAGAAAGATGTTCTAAAAAGTGATGATTATCATAGATTAATACACTATGGAAAAAATGTAGCAATCAAAATCCTTTCAGAGAGTTATAACAGTTGGATCCGTTATGGTGAAAGCATTAATGAACATTATATTCACTAGGCTTTCATCATATTATATATATATATAAAATCTTCACGGTCCAGTTTGGTTTTTGTTCTGGTAAGGGCATGATGGCATATATGCCATCAAATATGCCCCCGCCACCAAAAAAATGGTATAAATCTTATCTAGGATATTGTATACCTGCTATGTAGATCTGACAGAATCTTATGACAACATCAATAGACTCTTCAATTAGAATCCATCTTACATGTTCCGAATTCAGTGAATACGTATTAACTAGGCTCCATCATATATATATATATATATATATATATATATATATATATATATATATATATATATATATATATATATATATATATCAAATCCTCACGGTCCAGTTTGTTTTTTGTTCTGGAAATATGGCATATATGTCATCAAATAACCTCCTCCCACCAGAAAATGGCATAAATCTTATCTAGGATATTGTATACCTGCTATGTAGATCTGACAGAATCTTATGACCACATCAATAGACTCTTCAATTAGAATTCATCTTACATGTTCCGAATTCAGTGAATACGTATTAACTAGGCTCTCATCATATATATATATATATATATATATATATATATATATATATATATATATATATATATTAAATCCTCACGGTCCAGTTTGTTTTTTGTTCTGGTAATATGGCATATATGTCATCAAATAACCTCCTCCCACCAGAAAATGGCATAAATCTTATCTAGGATATTGTATATTTGCTATGTAGATCTAACAGTACCATATGACCACATCAATAGACTCTTCAATTAGAATCCATCTTCCATGTTCCGAATTCAGTGAATACGTAGATCTCATAGATAAAATGTATCAGTCAAAATTCTTACATGTTTGGAGAGCACCATAATATTGAAATATTTCAAATGTCATCAAGCATACGGCAAAGAAGAAATAAGAGCCCCAATTAATTTAATCCTTTCTTAGACTATTCACTGAGCATTTGTAAAATACGAACGCTTAAAGATTGGAACTGATAATTTAAACATTTCATCTCGTATCTCAAACTAGTCTACAAATAGAAGACAACAGTCCTGTTTTACCTCCCGATGCAAACGCACTGATGACGAGAGGAGAATCAAAGTTGAGGACATAGGTATTTATAGTTAAGATGAGAATGATCTTGAACAGAAAATCAAAACCCTCTACCAATCTTCCAAGAAACAGAATTTAATGTAACCCTTTCAAAAACAAAAAACTGTTGACGATCTGAATGAAAGCAGAGATATCAACTACTCTGTATTCATTATAAAAATGCAGGATATTGATTTAGTAAATGCTAAACACTTCAAACATCTCGGTGTATGCATTAGTTATGATAAATGTAGTGCAGGACATAAGCAAAGTGAACATGGAATAAGCTGCTCGAGAAGTATTTTTGCCCAACACCGCAAATTGGTACAAAAGAAAAACATTAACGTGAAAAATCGAGTTATGTACTTTAATCGCCTCACCAGAGCGTCACTTTTATATGAATATCATGTATGGCGCCAAACACGTTTCGACATATCTAAGCTGCCTTTTATATACAACGGACCAATGATTGATATGGCTTTGAGCGATTGATGTCTATGGGCAATACTGAGGATCAAACTTCTTTGAACCTTGCAGACTGGCGCTACAGAATCACAAAGAAAGATCTTTACTACATAGCGGAAAGCACATCACTTCTTTATTATTCTTTGCTGTAATTCATTCAGTGATCACACTAATAGTATGATGTTGTCTGCAAATTTAAAGAGATTCAAATAATTTTTTTTCAGAATTTAGCATTTGACCTCAAGGATAGTGCAACCCCATCACTTTTTTTTTTTTGTTTTTTTAAAGTGACAATAGTGATGGTTATACTGAGAAATATTGTTTATATAATCTTAAATAAAAATACTTCTGGTGTGTGTATACATATTTTATGTATCACTTACTTACATGAAGTGAGTGATCAAGGTTCTCCACAACTTCCTATCATTTGGAGTATGAAGTAATGTTTACTCCCTATATTATCCACCTGTTTATTTTTGTTTATTTCATATACAGTGTAACCCGGATATAAGAGACCCGGATATAAGAGAAATGCGGGTATAAGAGAGATTTTCTCTGGTCCCAAATTAGAGCCTGTGTTAATGTATATAAATTAGACCAAACCCGGATATAAGAGAAACCCGGATATAAGAGACTTCTTCTCCGCTCCCGACAACTCTCTTACATCCGGGTTACTCTGTATTATCCATATATTATACTAGCCATCCCAGTACCTGTTCTCTATGTTTCTCCCTGATTTTCTCGCCTTCAGGATATGTTATGGGTATTAAATTCTCCAAGCTCTTTTTCCTCATCAGGTTTCGTAGTGTTACGCCCAACCTTAAGAATATATAGTTAAATGATAATTACTCCAAAATCAATAGGAGTCACATCCCTTAGCGTTCGAACTTGTGTTTCTTGTCTCCCTTCTAGAAAACATGACGGACTGAACAAGCACGGAGTCATGCATGAATCCACGTTGAATCCCACTAATTCAGCATCCATCTTTATCTATTTCAACAACTTCAATCCAGACTTATGTATGCACATCGCAGACTAACAGAGGACTCAGCTCTTGTAGCATAATCCGTAGAACCGCAAAATATTTCAGAACCCACGTCAGCTGTAAAACATGCCGGTCACATGATAAATAGTACAGGAAGTTATAATTTCTAACCCATTATTATAAAAAGTGATTCCCTACCACTCTATTAGGTTGGTGCAAAAATAATGACGTAATAATGTCGTTTTTTGACGTATTTTAACGACAAAAAACGACATTATTACGTCATTATTTTCGCACCAACCTAATATAAATTGTCTATCAGTATATCCCGTCAAACAGTTCCCAAATTTTTATCATTGGCCGAAGTCGACAGCAACTGCATACTTTTTGGTGAATCTCTAACTGTTCTATTGACCTTCCGAAACAGGGTCATGAAGCAATTTCATTTTAAAACATCAGGACATTAGTCGCATGAAGGCCTTGTGAGATAGGTATGTTTATTGACCAAGCATGGACAAACCGCTAGACGACATTGTTCATAATTGTTCAAAATGTCAGTTGGCTGCTAAGCCCCGCTCGGAAATTTACAATCTTTTCATGGTACCCCCTGTTCACGTCTTCACACTGAGTTTGTGATCCCATCAATGAATAATTTATTTCTTGTGTTTGTAAATGCCTAGAGCAAATGACTTGAAAATTTCCCCATGAGTCGCATCACCTCAGAGGAAACCATCCTGAACCTGTAACAAAACTGTAACAGGATATGAATATCAGAGAAGTTAGTCAATTCACTTGAACAAACAACAATCGCATTCAACATACACCACAATTCTATACACAATCAAGCGGGCAAGTGAAAAGTGACGTCATAGTTTTTAAGATGGCACTCATAAAACTCAAAGAGGCAGGAATTACGAGAGAAATCTTGGAAACATTCTTTGCAAGCTACAGACACACACCAAATTCTAATATCCCTAACAGTAACTCACCGGCCAAAGATCTGATGAACCGTAAAATGCAATTATATTCACGTCCACTTCATGCCTTCATCACTACAGCATTCATAAAAAAGGACACTGCTAACACCATCATGGTGCATTAAAGCATGTATTTACATCGGGTGAACAGGTCTTAGCAATCTATCAGAATTCACGTCACTGAGAATTGGACATAAGGACACATTGTGCACCGTATGTGAAACGTCACCCACGATGTCGTCGTTCAATCTTAAATTTTGATCCGACTGGCAGAGAAATTACACCCTTCGCATCCATCCAAACTAACAGACTACAGCTCTTCTATTAATCATTCTCTAAGAAATGTTTGATTCACCCCAACAGAATCCACAGGTTTCACCGAAAATTGTACCTGGATTTCAAAAATGGGCATTAAAAAGTCAGTTATTATTCGGTTTTTAACCAACCGTCTACAAGTGATGCCAAGAGACTATTCATATCAACATACATCTAAACATGCGAGATGAGTGGGTAATTAGGGTCATCCATAATAAATATATCATTAAATGGGAGATAACTCCAAACTCAATATCACTTACATCCGTTAGCGGATTATCTAATCTCTGGTCTTAAAAATTTCGTCTCGTGTTTCTTATTTCCCATCCAGAAAACATGGCGAACTAAACTACCACACAATCACGTATGTAATTTCATTTTACAATGAATCAAACTAAATGAACATGCATATGTTATGTATTCTTAATACATTTAATTCTTGCGTGGAGAACACCGATGTTGCTGTCATTTCAATTTTTACATTTCTAATTGTATGAATCACACACACTTATGAAGCAACATTATTTGACGACGATGGGCCATTTTCACCTAACGCATGGGCAATATTTTATTCGAGTTAAGAACTTGTTTTTTATTAGGATGTTCTTAATGTTCCATAGAACATTGAGAAAAGGTCATAACGCCTAGATATTACATCTGTCCCTTTGTGATACTGACCAGGTGTGTTTCGCTCTCATTTATGTTGCTATTTTCTTTAAACTCTCCCCATTACTCATATATTCCTTCCATTATATTATCGTTATGCTTCTGTAGAATTAAGTCTCTGATAATAAGCACAAGTGTCATTTTCATTTCCATTTCTCCTAGCCCATTGCGAAACTAATAAAAATTATTCTAACGATACCAATGTGTTCTCCGTTCCAAACTATCTTCTTCTTTGTCGATAAGATTCTCGGCTACGTATGGATGGCTTTAGTGCTTACATCTTGGAAGTTTTTATATTTCCTGGATGATTTATTTCATGTCTTTAAGTATCACTTTATTGCACTCTGTTAGCTATGACTTTTTCATTCATCACTCCCCTTCTTCACAGGACTGTAAAATATCAGACAAAATATATGACATTATAGAAATGGCTCTCTCTCTACATTTATCTACGAATGTTTTTGTGTTTGGTGATGTTAGTGCTCATAATTTCATGTGTCATAATCCTTCTAATATTAGTGATGCTGCGGATTTGAGTCTCTTAGTTAAATAGTGCATTTTTCAAATTGTTTCTATCATAATTCTGATCACTATGATTCTTTACTTAAATTGGTCCTAACCTCCTCTACCAGCCATTGCCGAACATCGCATCTCTGTTCTGTTGGGAATTCTGATCACACTCTAATATCAGTTGGTAATTTTTTAAGTCATCTATAAGACGGGGACTTCCTATACACAACATATTTTTCTGTTGTCAGCGTAAGGATTGTTTTTCATTTATAGAATAGCCTTTTTTCAGGCTGTACCTTTGTAATAGTTACGATCAGCACAGAAGTTGTTGCTTGTTGAGCGAATGAAGCCTATAGACTCTAACGTGTTTCGTGTTCGTGATTACTGGCCACTGTAATTGTTTGTGGAGTCTTCTCTCCATTCTCCAATCAATTTGAGCTGTTAACATTTTCTTCTGATAAAGGACCGTGTTTTGCTCGCATACCTTTCTCCAATTCTACTTTATTTGGAGTCCTTTCCTCGACTTTCCAGTTTCACTATTTTGTGATATGCATATAACTTCATTTCTTGTTTCCGCTGTCATCACTGAACTGGATCATCAAGATGCATGTGAATGTGATGTTATCTACGAAACAGTTCTTACGAAATGTGCTCCTGAAGTTGCTGTTGTTCTCTCGAAAGTATAAAAATAAACGACTTGCTCCTTCCTGATTTTTCTTCTTGTTGGAAATCCTCTTCTGAAATTCTGTTCTGTAAGAACTCAGGTGAACAGTCTGATACTACTGTATATAGGCCTAGTTTTCTAACTCTTTTTGGTAAAGTATTAGTGACTCTAATAAATCCTGAATTGGTTAAGCATCTTATATTGTATGGATTTCTTTCAGAAAAGCAATATGGAGTTTGCTTCAACTGCTGATGGAGTAACGATTAGTGGTGAAAGAGAGAACAAGATTTAAGCAAGAATATCGAAGTTGGCCTGTTGCTATGGATATCTCGAAGGCATTAGACAGGTTTAGCGTTGTCGTATTCTTGAAAGGTTGAATCGTTTTGGTGTTCTGGATGAAATTTTAATCTGATTGAATTATTCTTTTAAAATCGCGAAAATGAAAGTTGTCTTGATATGTCTTCCATATAATTTTTTTGGATAAATACAACTGTCTACCAAGGTTCTATCTTTGGAAATAGGTTCTTCCTAATTTTCATCAAGGACAATTCTAATATCATTAGTTTTATGCTGATAATCGAACTATTTTCTCCTGACTTAATAGTAAATCTGGTCGATTCAAATTGGCAGATGGCCCCAACAGTGACCTACAATCTTTTGTTAACTGGGACAAGACATAACTTGTGAAGTTTAACGCCTTCATAACGGTACTTGTCTCTATTATTCATCTGCGAGAACTCTGCCTTTCACCAGCAGGGCTAATGCTAATCTTTAGGAGAGTGAATATTTAATCATTATCGAGTTAACATTTTTTGCTCAGTTATAGTGGAAAGATTATATCGAATTAACTGCTAGGAAGGTTTGTCCACTTTGTGCTGCTAGGCAATGATTTCTCGCCAGAAACTATCATACATATTTATAAGTATACCATTCGTGAATCTATTGAATGCTGTTGTCACATCTAATCTGGTGTTTCTATCATGTATTGAGAGATTCTTAATAATATATAAATAAGACACTTCCATGATCTTGGTCCTTGATTGACATCCCGGCTTCAGTCAATTTCCCACTGTCTTTCCTGCAAATGGTAATAGCTTTCATGGTAATTTTTCTGGTGAACTTTCCTCTTTTGTATTTCGTCTTTCTGACTTTTAGTGCAGTTCCAGATTAGCGGCAAGTTCTAATGGAAAAGGTTTTAATGTTCAAATGGCTAGCTGTAAAGCTAACCATTATAGCCGTAAGTGTTATGTTAACAGTTTCTTCCCTACGCACCTCTCGCTTGTGGAACTCTCTTCTGGCTTCTTGTTTTCCTGTCAACGTTTTTCTTTAAAGATTTAAATGCACTTTCAATCATTATAATCTCTCCTCTTCATTCCTATTCTTGTATTGTTCCCTCCATTTAAATATTTTTCTTTTTATCAACAATCAGCAATCCCTTAGGCTTTAGAGTCTTTATTGATTTTCTTTGGATGAAATGACTGAAAAATTCCTTAAAACTACCACGTCGCTAACATGTTCCATCCATAGAATCCCATCTCCGTTTTCTCTAGTCTTCTTTGAATCTCTGAGGAATTTTTCTAACATTAACTGCCATATAGAAAGATTGGTAATGCATAATAGTACTTTTCTTTGTTTAAATAAAATTTTCCTTTTAAAAAATAGAGTGCTTCATTTCTGGAAGATATCTTTTGCTATTTCAATCCTCTTACGGGTTTTTATATAACATTTCCCATTATCGATTACTACAGGAAAGCATTAACTAAGAAAACTTACTATAAACTGATAATTACAATCTACATTGCAAATTCAAATTTGATCGTTGTGAAATGCCTAACACTCTTTGGACACAAATTGAATAAGAAAGGATTCTCTATATTTTATATTCAAAACACAAAAACGAATAATCATCTCTTCCTATGAAAAAAAAACAAAACTATTGTTTGAACTTTTATATATATATATATATATATATATATATATATATATATATATATATATATATATATATATATATATATATATATATATATATTTATATATATATATATATATATATATATATTCAAAAAATATAACATAAATAGTTATAAAATCACTACAGATAGCCATTTTTTTCAACACCTCTGCTGTCTTATCAAGTGATGATGTTGAAGCAGAGGTCTTGAAAAAAAATGGCTATTTTTTAGTGATTTTATAACATTTTTATGTTATAATTTTAAAATAAATAATTATATTCGCTCTACTATGTATTGGACACTCTTTTAAGAATAGTAATTTTTGGTTATTGGAATTTATTCCGTATACACCAATCATATGCTTATATATATATATACATATATATATATATATATATATATATATATATATATATATATATATATATATATATATATATATTAAAATCCTGTTTCATCATTCCTTCGTTACACTTGTGAATTCAGAAATATTCATTCATTTACATGGTTTATATATTTCAAGAACTTTGGTACGTTGACTTTATAGAGTTAAGCTTAGTACTAAATTGACACGGATGGCTTCTCGCATTGAGGAATTGAAGAGCAGAGTTCGAGTTCTATTCGAATCCATTATATTCACTGACGGGCAAAGTTATGAATCCTCTTCTACCCCATCTATGGGTAAATAGCAGGACAGACCGGCTTCTATAGCCTTGGATGGCAACTGGTCTACCACAGAAAGAAATGGCAATCTACTGCGAGAGAGAATATCTGCCTCGTCAGACATGTATGGAATGATATATGATCGTCTAAGCATGGCACATAACTGATTGATAGATCGCTATATTTCTGGCAAATATTCAGTACATCCCTCGTTCCACCAGTTCAGACCTTCACAGCCAGAACCCGCAAGCCCAGTACAGAGGGTTTGACTGATATTCCTCCCCGAGGAATTACATTACTAAGCAAGAATTCTCATCCGGACAGACGCCTAAGCGTGTATCACGCACATTGCACATTACTGACTGACTAAACTGACGGCAAGGTCACATCATTTTAGTAATGGGGCACCTCGGCGTGGTGTAATCGTTAGCAAGCTTGTCTTGCTAGATCAGTTACTACTGAAAAGTGAGTTCGATCCTCACTAGATTTCCCATACTTTCGGCCTTGTGCCACATCTAAGCCGGGCTTAGAAAATCACCATCATTTTAGCATTGAAATTAATAAATATAACCGTGAGTTCTATTCTAATTACTTTGCCTCTCGCACTTCTCACATGTGGAACTATCTTGCAGGTTCTAGATTTCCTGCCAATATCTTTAAAATGTATATACAACGTCAATCGTCGTTGTCTGCCTCATTAATCCAGTTATTGAACTGTTCCTTTCTCAATAACGTTTTCTTCACTACTTGTAACCCCTTCCGTCTTAGTGGCTTTATCGCGATTAAAAATTATAATCTAATCTTGAGTCATTAGAAGTTTCTTCGTCTGATTTTCTTAGAACGGAATTTCAGATCAGGGTTTCTATTATAAATCTCTAAACTAGATCCCCCACAACTGATACGGAGTTGATGGAATTGTTCTAAGGAAATGTTTCCGATAACCGGATAAAGTTGTCTCCAAACTATTCACCACGTGCCTTGCTACTTCTGGCTTTCCTTCTTTTATCTATTTATGTTAATATTCTATAGGTTCTAAGGAACTCCAAATTATCTGAGCATCTAATTTCTCACGGCCATCTTTTATCAAAAAATGATTTTCCGTTTCTCTAGTTCAGCCACTGATGCGATTAAAATGAAGTTTGACTGAGCTTGGTATACCGGTCTTCTTCACAAGCTCAAGGGATGTGGTGTCGCTAGCCGAATATATTATAATCCAATAGTTCCTGACAAATTGCTTAATGGAATTCGTGTTAAATGGCCACGCTTCTTCATCTTTTGCCATTGAGGCGGGATTTCCAGGATTCTATCCTTGCACCAGCAGGATTTCATACCTTCATCAACGACCTTCCCGATAGCATGAGTTGATCACTCAGCAGATCAGAAGGTGGCGCTACTGTAGTTTAACTCTCACGCGATTTTCAGGCAACTATATGCATATACATACACACACACGGAGATATATATATGTGTGTGTGGGTGTGTGTGCGTGTGTGTGAGCATATTTATAAAAGAATAATATGAATAAAGACGAAAGGGAAATTTTAGACGACGCGTTTCATCCACTGCAAAGACTTTATCAAGGCAAGGGCACGAATTTTATTTTCAATAAAAAAAAAATTCAGGAAAATCCGTTACTCACATACGTTTACTAGAAATTGAATTATGACACTTCGCGTCCTCCATAACTTTCGGCTAACCTGATGAATATTTATGAGTGTTCATAAATTATTTTTTTTAATCAATAAATTTTTTGCACTTACATAGAAATACTTGTTACAAAAAAAATATTGCATTTGCCTTGATAATATCCTCAGGTGATGAAACGCGTCGGCTAAAATAAACTTCTCTTTTACATTATTCATATATATATATATATATATATATATATATATATATATATATATATATATATATATTGATGTAATTAATGGTAAACTCGCTTCGCTAAAAGATTAAGAACGCATTAACTCACTGACCACTCGCTGAACAACACGATCCTTGTTTTTATTAATTGTACAATGAATTAGATGTCCGGTCCATATTACTTGCAAGTACTTTTAGAGAGTCGTCAGTCGGTTAATGCTTTCATAATCTCTTCGGGAAAGAGTTCACTATTAATGACATTAACTTTATTGATTTATTCTTTGAATGACTATTTTTCAATATTAATTAAGCTGCATATTTAATAATTTAAAAATAAGTTTCGATCTACAGTAAAAAATATTTCTAATATCTTCTAAGACATTGCTCTAATTTTTGGACCAATAGTCCATGTCACGTCACCGGAAAAACAAATTACAGTAACAGAATTTGTAAATTGCTATATTACGACAATATTTAAAAATCTATAGTTGCATCACTGCGCGTTCAATTTTTTTTTAATTTTTAATAATAATACACTTTTTAATAAAAACATCTTTCGACAAATATCACATTCATTTCTGTCTCGGAATTTTACCCGAAATTACCTATAATTTAGAAAAATAATAACATCTAGGCCTGAGGATGGAAAATGTTTTTACCGAAAATACTTACAAGTAATATGGACTGAACATCTAATCCATTGTACAAATAATAAAATTAAAGATAGTGTCTTTCAGCCAGTGTTTTAATTCCTTCTTAAACTGTTAGCGAAGTGATTTCGCGATTAATTACATTAACTTTTTGATTTATTTTTTGAATGACTATTTTACAATTATTAATTATATATATATATATATATATATATATATATATATATATATATATTTAATTTTGACTAAAAAAAATCGACAAGATCTGTTTAAATTTACATTGTTTTTTTTTTTCGAATTTTCGAATTAGGTCTTAAATATTGTACTTTGATTAAATTTTCTGATGCTTATTCACAATTTTGAGCAAAGTACGCAACAACTTATTTGAAAATTGGAAAGTTACAATAAAAAATCAAACAGAAAAACATTGTCTGTTTAAATGAATTGTTTTATACATATTTATTGAATTTTTATATTTGCGGAGAAAATGGTTTTGATAGACCATAAAGCACGGTACATTTAGTTTCCCCCATATGCAATATAAAATGAACGTTGTAACATCAATAAATTCGTAGTTTAATCCTGCAAATAGCATTTGTTTGACACAATAAATATTTTTCCATATAATCTCTTTCGATGTCAATGCGCTTTACCGAAAACTTCTTCATCCACCACTGAGATCGAAGGCCAAACAGTTAAGCTTTTAGATAAAAAAAAAAACAAACAAACTGTCTAGTAACCTTGTTAGGCATGGGGTTTATTGATTCCCTTTAATATTCTTATATTTAAATAGTTTAGGCAATATTATTGGACTGAGACGTATCCTCCGTTCAGCAGTCTATTTCCTACAAAACAAAACGCTAATGTATCGCTATTTCCATGACAATTTTTCAGATCAGGTTTCAACAGTTCAGACTAATACTAGTAGGTTAAGCCGTGCTACTTACACGAAGTTGAGTCACCTTTCTTTTCCGCATTATTCCAAATATAAAGTGTAAGCTCCACTCACCGAGCATGTTCTAGAGGACTTGCTGCTTTGTAGAACACTTGCATGCATTCTCTCAGTTAACACTATTCTTAATCCCTACAACACAAGGACAACGATTATCAGTCCTCCGTATTTACATAATCTTCACTTCCTACAACCAATTCATTCATTCGTGTCAACTCATACAATGTAACGTTTTTTAAAAGGCACTACTTTGGGTGCTCTGGTGCTTAGCATTGGATGAATTTGGACAGTGATCAGATTTACTGATTACATTGCGAAAATTCAGAATGTGGAATTAATAAATTCTAAACATTTTAAATACGTCGGTATATGAATCAGTTGTTAGAAAACTATCTGTTATAGTACCTATTCTATTGTAATGGACTCTCCCACAGATAATAAGTAGTAGTAGCAGGGGCCAGTTCGGCTCAGTGGTGTTGAGCGAATCAATCGATATCGGACATTGAAGTACCAACCATCACAACTAGATTGATGCGTCATTAACTCTTATTTTCCAAGTTCCTAACGTTTTGTACGTCGAACCTAATTTAGGACGACTTATTGAAATACAAGCCTCCACTGTGAAAACTACTCTACAACACTATCATAGAAGATAATAAACCTGAACACATTGATGTTGTGCTACATTTACTTCTGTCCATCACTATAACATGCTAAAAAAAACAAAATATTAACCCGAAAACTTAATCTGGTCAGAGATAGACAAACATGGCTTCCGCCGAGCTCAGAAATGTCTAAACTATCATCTGAATTCAGTTCAAGGGCACTTCGACATGCTGTAATATTTAGAAAGCCAGTCTCGCCAGATTATTTATCACCGGATTATGAGTTCGGTCCTTATTGGCTGTCTGATACTTTGGGCTTTGTGCCACATATAAGCTACGCTGAAAACATTTTAGAACTGGCTTCAAGCGAGTGAATGATATCGGTTTTAAAGAAGAACATCCTTTATCTAACTTTATAAACAAGCGTGACAAAATCACAAGAATAAGCTTTTCCATATGACAAAAGAAATCACATTAAATTGAAGACTTCCAACAGCAACGACAAAAAAAACATCGTCTGACGCATTTAACTTAGAGCTTAATAATTATATAAAGAAGATGTTGATTTTCCATACTACATTAAACAAAAGGTTAGGAAGGAAACCCCTATCATTACTGAAAAGAGCGATAACAGTTAATGAACTGGAGAAGACTATTTTACTGAAAAAAAACAGTTTTAACAAAAAGATACAATAAATCGACTATAACGATAAATGAACGGTGAGTTACTGTTGAAAACTTATTGTATGGAAACGTTTATTTTCCTCACTGACATTACCAAAAGTAAAACAACCGCCACACACACTCTCCTCGAAAACACACATACACACACATAAAAATCTCTAAAATCTTATATATAGTGTGTTTTATTTGATTTTTTTTCCCCTTTTGTAAGCTAGGTTTTGAGACAAAATCTGTATAATAAATGTTACTGTGACACAATTTTTCATCGTAAACGTACACTTATCAAATTACAGTGTTTTAAGATAAAATTGTCCGTGTTTTCAACTTTACTGCTAGAGACCGTAGCCAGACATATCTAGACCGTTTTAGAATCAGGCTGAATTCCATGGGCAAATTAAAAACATTCCGAGTCGGAATGCGAGAATTCGATTCGATCCCGGATCGAATTCTCTCATGAATGTTGCATTCAATTTCGCGCAAATACCCTTAGGAAATGTTTGAATACAACCCTTCTCCTCCCATCTATGGGTTAAATAGACGAGCAGATTGGAATCTCTAGCCATTGTTGACAAGCAGTATAGATGAAAGACAATACCAAATTCTAAGCAATATGTTTCACTTACTTGAACTGCAACAATTGTGCTCTCAGAGTAGGTGTACTATAAATCGCAAATTGGTTCTGTGGGCGTTGAGGAAACACACATACGCATGCTCGGAAATTGGCAACTATGGTGAAGATGAGAAATCATATTGATTTGCAGTATGACTTCAAGTTGAAACAGTTCTGATGGTGACATTCCTGTTGGTTGTGTTTTCTCAGATCGTTCTCGCAATGTACAAGACGCTTACACAGAATCATTTATTTTGCATTGTGTCTTACACACCCAAATATTCACCGCCCTTCAAAATAGAATAGTTCATATATTCGAGTAGCCAAGATTTATAAATTCACTATTCTATCAATCATCAAATTGGTTTCTATCAATAAAAAGCCAAGAACAGCTGGGTCTGACAGCCGTATCAATTTTAATAAAATTCTTTGGTGTTTTGACGACAACGAGCCTGCATCTTTAGTCGCAATTTGATTTTGTCACCATGCTGATGATTTATAGGAGTTTCTATATTTCATCTAGAAGACGACTTATTTCTGCTCTATAATTGAATGTTGTCTTCCTTGTCGAAAACAGCATTAAATTCCTCTTAACCGGAGCTCGTGTAACTCACAAGACTGAAACAATATTGTATGATAAAGATTTTGAGCTAAAAACAATGATACCAGAAAGCGACAAATAGAAGAGAAGAAAAAATGGAAGAGAGAATACTTAAGAGTTAAACAAAAAAAAGAAATTAAAAATCTAGCCAAGGCGTTTCTAAAGTTGAAAACGAAATCAATGAAGTGACAATATGTTGAAATGTAGAGAAAATAAAGAATAGACAATGATATCACACAATGAAAGACAAAATAGAAAAAAAAATGGTCTGGTTTTAAAAAATAACAACACTTTTGTCACATTTCAGTTGAAAGTGCTAGAGCGTATAGAATATATACGAATATAAATCCGAGTTTTACATAATCAGTCTCCAGACTTAAAAAACAAAAACAAAAAACAAAAAAAAACAGCGAAACTAGTTAAGAAGAATATAAATGTAGTATATTATTTCTCTCTGTTATAGTCCGGTTCCTTCTACCACGGTGATAGTCCAAGGTAGAACCAATAAAGAAGAACTCGAACACAGGTATGGAATAACACAGATATATTACAAACCGGAATATATACAGAGAAGTAGAAGTGTTAGTATGAACAATCAGGTTTAGTAGAGAGAACAATGTAGTCTCGACCAGTATCACTATTCCAATGTCTTGCAGTAATTGTCTGAACGCGATTCTGTTTCGGACTGCCTCTGACTCGACTCTTGACTCGACTTGAACTACTTTCTCATTCCTTGCCTACTCCTGAGGCACAGTATTTATTAAGTATGGAATAGTCCATTATTATTATTATTATGGGTAAGATCCCATAACAATCTCTGAATTCAAAAATAATTTTCTCTCTTTTAAGAATGAAGTCTGGAATTAAAGGCACTTCTGAAAACACTTGGATATAGTACGCATTAATGGAGTTTGAAAACAAAGATTTACTTCTGAAGTTCCTCATTTCTTAATCCAGTATGGGAAAAACAGTAATATTTTAATAACTCGATTCTCGCTACTGCATGGAGAACAACGTCTATTGACCTAATTTGCTTTTCATATCTTATATAGGTTGTAACGTTGTAATTCATTAAACAACAACAGGAAATCGCAAACTTATCGAATGAAATGTATAACTGATGTGTTGATGTACAATATGTAGAATAGTCTGTAGAGACATCAATAGAGAATCTCTTATCTTATCCATCAGAAACCGTCTTTGATGTACTGACACAATTGTATACATTTATCTGATAAAGGAATAGTATTGATCCATAAATATTTATATGTCTGGTGAAGACCCAAACATCGAATTAATTCAGACTGTATCGGAGGTACAAATAGGAAATGAGAGCCCAAAACCTTGGGCAATTTACCCCCAGCAATACGATGAAGAGCAACAACAGCGAATGGAATTTAGTAGACTCCATTACTCAAAAAGCGTAAGATTTTGAAGCGAATGATTTTATGAATTTTAACCAGCAGTAACATATTTCCTGTATGGAAGAGCACTTCACCGTGGTGTAGTCGTTAGCATGCTTGCCTCGCTCGATCAGTTACAACTGAATAGTGAGTTCTATCCTTAGTGGGTGCCCGATACCTTTGGCCTTGTGCCACATCTAAAATCATTTAGGCATCTCGAGGCGGTGTAATGTTTAGCAAACTTCTCTCGCTAGAACAATTACGACTAAGTTCGATCCTGTCTGGGTGCCCGATACCTTCGGCTTTGTACCACATCTAAGCTACGCTTAGAAAATCATTGGGTGCCTCCTACTTTCTTTGGCCTTGTGCCACATCTAACCTACGCTTGGAAATTCACTATTTTCTTGTATGGAAGAGGCTGACCATACTATTGCTATTACTGCGTTAAAAACAACGTCTCATTGTTGTGATAATAGACATTAATAAATTATAGTTATTCTTGTGACAATAGACATTAATAAATTATAGTTAGAAAATTATAAGCGATGACGTGTTTTTTTTAGGAATCTTATAATTATAATAATACGGGATTTCTTTTTATAAACTTTTAATTAATACCGGACATTTCATTCTGTTTTTTGTTTGTTTTTTTTTTTAATTTTTATGATTAATACTAGATTTCGTGGTGGCAATTAACTAGTTAAATCAAACTATATTTTTTTGTTATAAGTTTTTAGATAAGAGATTATCCTTATTCTGTACGTAATTATAAGTAACAGCATTTGCATCATGACTGTAATGCTCACAACATGCAAGGTTTTTTTTTTCATGTGTCTGCCATTGAACTCGTCGATCTTCTCAAAAGTTTCCAACCATTTGAATATGACAATAAACAACTCTGCACTGTAACTACGCTTCTTCTGAGGCTACCTGTTCATAGTCTCCGTAGTCACTGCAAAATATACATCCGGTTTTAAAGGTTCTATCACAATGCGAGCAAACGGTTCGGTTTGGGATATTTGTTTGTCCTGTCTATGCATAATTGGTATTATGTACCTGACCATCCCAATACGAGATCAGACTTGCTTTTGCATTGCTCCTGAAACATGTTAATATCGAATTGCACCTGTTTAGAGTCACATTTATGTTCAAATTAATGACCATGCACATAAATCCTAAATGCATTTTCACCCCAACTTATGATAAGCAGACACAGTCGCATTTTTTTTACAAATGAATCAATGCAAACACTCATTCTAATCACACGTTTTTTATTGGCTCCATTAACATATTCTTTAGCATGATCGATTTATGATTTTTTTACGGTTTATCAACCCAATCTTGGATTGTAAGAATAATATTTTCCCCAGTTAGTATTGCATTAACAGGTTATTTTTTAGAATAACAATATCTTTTGCCGAAAATAATTTAGGCCATAGGCGGATGAGGAGAAGGATTCCTAACTTTTCATATTCTGCTACGTTTTCTGGCAAATTTGATCAAAACTCGCTCAACCTATATGTAGCTTATCTTGAGCAGAACTCAAATAAACTAAAATTTTGGGGAGAGGGAGCATAATCAGTCGCGATCAACAGTTTGAACAACGCCAGTATTCTCAAATGCTCGGATCCTATGACATGCGATTTCGTGCTGGCACAACCATCGGCGGGAAGTTATGTCTCCTTAGTTTCCATTACAACGCTTGGGATAAACCAGTGGTATGGTTTTCAAATTCTTTTCAAAGGTACCGAGTGCTGGGATTTCTTCCCCAAGCCAACAACATCAAGAAATAGAAGATACCTCCATGATGAGATTCGTAGACGGATCTATTACTATTGGCTATATAATTTTGAAAACGATTATCCAAAAATCAGCACAACGTGAAGTTAGCACACACTTTCACTGCATATACCTCTATATCTTTGATTTATATAAGCAAGCGAAATAAGTGCTTGAAAAATCTGATTACGTTGGTAAATCAATATTTATCATGAAAAGTTTTCGACAAATCTTTGGATTATTGATGCACTTATATATGTATAGTTTATGAAATATTTGATGAAATATAGCTTATTCATTCAGACAACTAATGTAGTGAGTGAGTTTACAAATCTAGGATGACCCCAAATTTAGTTCCATTTCTTTTAAATCAAAGGTTTAAAAGTGATAGACATGATGAAAAGTCTACAAATAAATTCAAGGTTCCCTGTGAAATCAATAAAAAACATCAAAATATATGAAAAATTCAGAACACCGATATACTTTTATCGATATAGAGAAGATTTGTTTTCGCTAGAAAGCCACTGTTAAATGGAGCATTGTTTAAAATCAAAGCCACATTGGGGAACATATTGAAGTCTGTAGAAAGAATATGTCTGGGATGTTCTAGTCAATAAAGGCTTTTTTTATGTATTCAATTTTCCTATTGTTGCGAAGACAACTTACAGAGAAACGGCGCAATTTCTTAAAGACTTGTTTATATTCATATATTAAGACGCACGTAATGTCAAAAAGTGACACCATTATTTAAGTAATTTTAAAATTTAATTGATTATACCATGTTAATGTTAATATTAGCCATTTATTTTTAAGGAAATATTAATCATTGACCAAGTGGCGTTCGAGTTATGCTTTCTTTTACTTTCGCGCCGTGAGGCTTGAATCAAAGTGCAATATATATTCTTATCTCTTATAAGTCAGTTATCTGCCATGTGTGATACACGCGTAGGCGATCATGTCTGTTTCCATACATGACTGATGGGGCAGTTTTCTTTTTTTTCCCCTCAGAAGGTTGTCATTTCTTTCAGCGGTAGACCAGTAGCCATCCAAGGCTATAGATCCCGGTCAGTCTTGCTATATACCCATAGTTGGTGGGAGAAGAATATGATTCGTATCTTTCCCAAGGGTAATAGCACGTAATTGAATGTAAGGGTAATATTAGTTCTTTTTTTATGTGGGAATATTCGGTATTCATTGAACGAGAAGATAATGCTACCATTATTTGAGCATTATAAAGTCTTACTCTTGAAATAATTTTTCAGTTAAATATTTTTTCTCCAATCCAGTAATTATTATTTCTCTTTCCAGTAAAGATGGGAGTTTCCTTCCTAACCTTTTGTTTGAAGTAGTGTGGAACGGTAGAATCGTGATTATGTCAGTATTTCTCTTCGAGCTGCCTGTGGTATTTATTTTGATTGTTAATGGTTTTCAAATATTTCAAGTTAAGTGGTTTCTGTTATTTTGTACAATACTTTATTGTTGAGTCTGTATCGTCAGTCAAAAAGATTCCAAAACGGATGACCTACATAGTTAACTTTCTAGAATCCATTTTATCAATTGATCTGAAAAAAAATGTTTGTATACTGCTGTTAGTTTAGATATCTCTGACGAGTTCTGGGGTCATGTATGACATCCATATTAAAGTCGAGGCTATTTATAAATATGAGTCATGTTTTGTGATATAATGGAATATGCATACACCTGTGTTCTCCACGCACTGGAATATGATTAGCTGGAGTCCGTCATAATTACAAATGAAGGTGTAGTTACAACGGAGTTTAAGTCTATGTCTACGCCCATTGGACTACGCCATTGTCTATCCTATTGGTCTACACCTATTACCTGCGACTACGACCTGTACCAGTCGATTACTGCTACCGTGTACTACTTGGTTATAGTAGCCAAAACTACTTAGCTACTTCGTTCAAATATATCCCTTTCCAGGACATATCATTTTGTCTTTGCAGTAACTTGCGGTATTGGGAGAAACTATCCCCAGCGCAGCCTATTACGTTCAGTTTTCTTATCGCCTGTAGTAAGATTATTATAACTGATCAATCCACCGTGATATTTGAAGTGTTTCGCATTTGTTAATTCCACATCTTAAGTTTTTTTTTTTTTTTTTTTTATGATGGAATCATAGTAGGTGCTATCATTGCTCTAATTTTAATTCCGGATCATTGATTCTGTTTTGAAAAGATTTATTTTCAGTCCAAAATTCTTGGGAACACTTGATAGAGTATGTTGAATTTTTGTTCAAGATCATTCTTGTCTAAATTATGAATACTCATATCACTGGCATGTCCGCCTCCTCATCATCATCCCATTGGACACGAAGGAGAAAGTTTGAACGCTTTCTTGTATTAGTAAATTCTTTTGGTATGTGGTAGGGAATGCTTAAATGATAAGTGTCCACCGCTTCTCATCTGTATTTGTACATGAACAGAGAATAATTTAGGTAAAGATTACATAGTTTCAGTCTGGCATAGTTTCTCCCTGTAGCTATGATGAAATTTCAAATGTTACGAAATTGGGGTTGTCACCATACATACAGTCTGTAGCTTATCTATAAAATCGAGAACTAGGAAGGCAGTTTCTAATCAATGAGAAGAGGACTTCTCTAGTTAAGTTGTACTATAGTGTTGTTGATTTAACCTCGCAGGTATAAATATTTTTATATTACAGAGAAAATGCTATGCCTTGGCGTTGATGGATGACATATACCGGGGGTAACAGCAAAATTGTCCAAATCGTGTTACTACAAAATTGTCAATTGTTAAATTAAGTTTTGAACCGTTGTATCTTATAAATGATTGAATGTATTTTAATAGAATTGCCCGAGGTTTTTAGAAAACTCTTGGACTCTACTTTGAACAATAAAAATGCATTTAGCTCTAACTCGATATGGGGATCACTCTTGCCGTTGTGACCTCCTGTAAGGGAATTGAATTTCGTAGAACACTGAGAGCCTAGTTAAATGAATATTCATTAGTACTTTCAGAATAATGGTTCTAGTTAAGATACCACAGAACGTGCTAGGTTCACGAGAACTACCTTTTGTTGCCGTAGTGGATTACTGCGTGATGTTCCCGGTTGCTTTAGTATACAATTCTGATTCCAGACTTTCTTCATGAAACTAAGAAACTCATTTTAAAATTCGAGGAATGGCTATGTTGTTCTCAAAAGTTTAAATCTAAATTCTAAGTTATGCTTTAATTTTCATTATTTTTGTACTAGACTTAAGAGACTATTCATCGTCGCTATATTCGTTGCTGTTTATATATGGAGGTAGGTTTTCTAATGTCAGGGTAGTGATTGATGTTTTTATTATTATTATTATTATTATCATTATTATTATTATTATTATTATTATTATTATTATTTCCACGGGCATGTACAGCTTAGTACGTTCAGTATTGAAATGTTTTTTGTTTTGTTTTTTTTTTTACAAGGATATTTCTTTTATTTCCCCTGGAGCCTTCAGCCTGAATAATCTATATTTTTTATCTGTACAATCAGTTCTAGTGTTGCAAAAACCCCAACATTCTGCATTTTTAATCATGAAATTAAAAGTATCCAAAAAGCGCTAACATCATATGTATCTGGACAATATAATAGCAGTAATATTTTTATTATTAATTACGTTCCATATAATTAGCATGAGAGTGCTTCACTGACACAATCTTTGTGGCATAATTCATCAAATGTGGTTAATTCAATATCAAAAATGCTTTTCATTTATATGCAGATAATTGTTAATACAGATGTCACCCTTCCAGTATATCGACATTATAACAAGTTAGATGTTAGAGAGATAATTTGAGAGATCATGTGATAAACAAAAGACTTTAGAAAGAAAAATTGCCGATGGCCATAAAACAAGACAAAGGTATGCGAAATTGTGAAAACGTTTCCATGTGTGAAAAACTAGAGTGAGAATTATTATCAAGAATTTAAAAGAAGCCACGCAGTAGGGAACAAGGGTGGCAGAGTTCTGAATCGAAAGATTTTGAAGATTCTATGAATAAAACTAACGAGTGAAATGTATAAATATAAGAGAACTAATTCCGTGAAATTCCCTAAATTTGGAATACAAGTTTGAAAGAAAATATTTAATAGAGCCTGTCACGGGCCTAGACTACAACATCACAGACCAAGAAAAATATCACTTCTGGAGAAAAAAACATCGCCAGACAAGACTTCATTATGCTAATGACAACGACGGCGCATACTTGAAGAGGTCAGGTGAGACGAAACTGGGTCGGTTTTTTGTAATAGAGTTAGTGCCTATGTTTGGAGAATGAAAAGAGAGTTGTATAACTAAACAAACACCGTCGTTTTAGAGGAAAACGTGTCGAAAATGTTGTTGGGGATGGTTCACTGCGTCTGGAACTGGGAATCTTGCTAAGATTGAAGGAATTATAAAAAAAAGAACAGCAAGAGATTATAAACGAAAACGTCACGCACACCGTAGCAAAACTGGGTTTGGGTCGCCATTTTGTCTTGTTATAACAACCTGAAGCTTACATCACTTCTTCAGTACAAGTCCGTTAAGAAGCTTAAATTAAATATTACTTATAGGCGTACAAAAACCTATGACTTAAACCCCATAAACAATCTACTAGCTAAAGCGACTACTAGTTCCATGTCCGAAGACTATCAAATATGATAGAACTTGAAAGATTTGGCAAAGAAGAATGTGCTCTTGTTCTTCAGGGAACGTGTCTATAACATTTCGAAAACTATGTCAAATAGTTGCAAAAAAAATAAAAGCATACACGATTGATTATTAGCATTACTGTGATGGTTAATAATTTTGACCTTGGCACTTTTTAAAGTTTTATGAAATAAATTCCCCTTCTGTTTGAAAATTAAAATAAGCAAAACATCCTATATAAGATTAGTTTATTTAAAAATGGTGTATAAAAATTCCTTGCTCTGTTTAATATCAGTTGGGGAATAATTTTAAAACAAATTTTGGTTGGCGCGTTTCGTAGATAAAATGTTCCTCATTGATATAAGTATCTACACAGAATTAAAAAATAAATGGTAATTCAGCAGTACTTAGATCCCATATAAATATCGTACTAGAAAGACCCGCGAAAATTTCACGGGGTTTCTACTTAAATTCTCTGATGAATCTTAATTCTTAACACTCAAATTTAATGATTAAATAAGCTCATAACAAGTTCTACAGCAAAAAAATATCCGTAGAAATTTCCCTTGCATCGTTAAATATTTGAACTTAACTTTTACAAAATATTGCAATAACAATCATACGTTCGACTATATTTGGAGACAAGAGTTAAAAAAAAGAAAGAGATAATAAATAAATAAATAATAAATAAATAATAATAATAATAAATAAATAAATAATAATCAATTGCTTCTTAGTAGTTTTATAGACTTTATTAGGGTGATATGATAAAAAAGACATATTACTCGCTTAAGTGCATTGAAATGCAAATATATTCTATCAATTTTATTTATTTAGCAAAATATTGGTTTATAGTTGTTTTATTTTGAAGAGGATAGCTCTCATTTTTTTAATATTATAATTATAATGTCAGTGATCTTTCATTGCACTATTTCCCCCTAATATCAGACGTAAAACATCAGGGTCAATGTCTAGATGTTTGGTGAAATATATATAATCGTAAGACATATACAGCTGTTTTTGTTATACTTCGAAGCACAGTCTCCAAATATGCAGTTAAATTAGTGTTATATACCGTTCCTATGAGCACAAATGGTTATGCCCCAATCCACATAAATACATTAGACAATATTGTAAGAGGAGATAATCTGTTGCCTAAGAAGTTCAACACTAGCAGTGGTTTATCGACTTCACGCCGCTGGCGAGTATTGCCTTTTGGTGATGTTATAAAGGTTACTATTTCATTTCCAACCTCAGTTTTGGTTATTCCTGATTCAGTAAACCTTTCTTGGTTACAATCGATATAAATTTTTGTTTCGTAAAATAATTTCTTCTTCGCCATTAGTAAACGGACGCATTGAGTTTCCTACGTATAACAGATCTACATTTAAATCTCAGCTTGTTATACTTAGAGTAGCTCAAATCCTTCAAAGACCAATGCTAAGGTACCACGCGTCTGTCAGATTCAACCCAGTCGAACCATATTGATATATAGAGAATTGAAACGTAAACGCAAGTGACGTTTATTAATAAGCTGGAAGAATTGTATACCTAGGAATGGCTTTTTTTTACAATATCGTTGTTATAGTCCTTAATAACTTGAACCACAGATCATTTTCAGGGCAACAGGCCATTTACAAGAAATGCGTAATTATAATTACTAAGCATACTCCCAATGTTCATCTAAGAAATACTATGTGATAGTAAGATATATTTAGTTTGAAACTGTTTTAAAAGTCCACAAATCTTTGCCTATTTGGAATAATAATAATAATAATAATAAAATACAAAACATTGTTCTCACAAGTACAGCTCACACTTTACGAAGGGCTTTATCTATGTATAATATATATATATATATATACATACACACACACATATATATATATATATATATATATATATATATATATATATATATATATATATATATATATATATATATATATATATATATATATATATATATATATATATTTTTTGTCAGTGGAAAATGGCATGGTGCCATTTCTAACCTTAAGTCTCTGGGCGGGACCCAGAAAGAATTGTATACGCACCAGAAATCAAAGGAAATAACAACAACAACAATAATAATAATAATAATAATAATAATAATAATAATAATAATAAAAGAAGAATAAGATCAATCATCATACATGGAACGATGTTAATTCTTATGACAAAGAATAATAAACAGATTTTTACATTTTACACATACTTAAAAATATTTGGACATTTCAGTGAATTACTTGCCTTCCATAAAGTGTGGACATTTGTCTACATGGTAAAATTTAAAGGTTGCACTGTGCATAACCTTAGCGCTTTTCACTACACACGTAAAAATTTTTAAATTCAAATGAACAGGAAAATTTCGTCGTAGAAAAATTTCAGACATATTTTTTTGACTTAGAAAAAACAAGACTCTAATGACGACATTTTGCTAATGCCAAAAGCACTTAGAGTAAAATGAATATGCATCAACATGGCAATTTTCTTTCTTCCTTAAATAAGGATACTAAGAAACGTGTCTGTAATTTCGTGAGGATCCTATTAAAAACAAGTAGAACAAACTTGTCTATATTAACTGATGAGACATGTCATAATGAAAATATGCTAGCAAAGTATACGCAATATACATATATATATATATATATATATATATATATATATATATATATGTGTGTGTGTGAGGTAGGATAGAGAAAGAGTAGCAAAGAAATCACAGTCAATATATATATATATATATATATATATATATATGTGTAAGAATAAAATAAAAACAAATCTATCATGAATGAAACAGAATTATAACAAATATAACATACAAATATTTCATTTAAGAAAATCAATTTATCTATGATATAAAACAAATTATGAAATATATTCAGTATGTTAATGCATATGTGTGTGTGAATGTCTGTGTTTGAGTGTATGTGTGTCTGTACATATATCTACAGATATATAAGTGATGCATCTATCTATAGGACGTGTAATCTATTAATTTAATACCGTGTGTGATATAATAAAATAATATGCTCAGAGGGTTTTAAAACTGTGCAGGGGAACGGAACGTCTGCTTTGTATTTCGAGCCGGTGTTAAAACAGCCAAGGGGAACTACTTCAAAGAAGAGAGTGAAATCTACGTATTAGGAGAGTTACTTTTCAATAGTCAAATTTATCAAGATGTTACGAAATAGCTTTTATATGCACACACACACACAGATATATATATATATATATATATATATATATATATATATATATATATATATATATATATAATTTATGCAAATTTAGGTAATCCGTATGGGTAGACCTGAGGAGGATGATATCCAGAGAGCTCAATGTAAAATTCAGAGCAGATATGTTTGAATAAAAGACAGACCACGTTAAGATTCCATGTAATAAGGACTACACTAAGGAATGAAACCTGTCGTGTAATTTATTGGGGCTGTTGTAACGTCTTCCTTAATGTAGTCCTTATCGCTCACCCCTTAACCACCTTTATCTAGAGACGAGACGCGTTAGATTTGAACAACATCCAGCCGACACACTGGGGTTAAAATAGGAAACTAAAATGATACATATGACACACTCATATCCTCTCTCCCACCTCACTTCCTCACTTCGTTAACTTTGCGTATACTTGATGAGGTCCGTAAAAACGTGTGAATTTCTTTCATTCTTCATTTCAGCTTTTGGAAGTAAAGTCTGATGATCCCGAACCCTGTTAAAGGGGTTATGGTGAAATAGCTTATTACATGGAATCTTAACGTGGTATGTCTTTTATTCAAACATATATATATATATATATATATATATATATATATATATATATATATATATATATATATATATATATATATAAATAGAGAGAGAGAGAGAGAGAGAGAGAGGCAGAGAGGCAGATAGGCAGAGAGGCACGGTGGAGTAATAAATATCGGCTTAGATTGAGGAATCGGAGAGCCGAGTTCGAATTCAGTCGAACCCATTACATTCACTTATGTGCTAATACGCTTGGGAAAGGTATGAATCCTCTTCTTCTCCTTCCAGCTATGGGTAAATAGCAGGACAGACTGGGTTCTATAGACTTGCATAGCAACTGGTCTAGGAGAAAGAAAACTCTAAATTCAAAACCTGCGGAGGGTCGTTTGGGGACCTTGTGGCACGTAGTGCACCAGGTCTCTGTATTCAACAATTCAAAAAGTGTGGATGGTCCTGCACGAAACCTTCACCACTATAATCAAATCTCAAGTTCCTTAGTCGGGCTTTCGGTTTCCTAGGAACTGATCTGCTTGACCATCATACGTCGAATTCAGCAGGAGAGTCGAGTATATATATATATATATATATATATATATATATATATATATATATATGAATAGCAGTACAAATTTGAGTATTGCTTTAAAACAATCTGCTCTATTATTTAAAAATATAACTGTGGTTGCGAATTCAGCTACATAAGGAGGACTATTCAACGACTGAATTAAACAGCACGCACCAAATAAAATCAGAAATCATACCTTTGATCAAAATGAACTCATCTATAATTCCTCAATTTGGGAACACCTTATTAAAAACAGATGGTGTGCTGCTGAATTCGGTGCTGAATAGTTTACGGTTTTATCTCATTCACCCTTAATTTTTTTTAAATGTACTGGCGTCTATTTATATCAGATCTCGCAAACTGTCTCTGTGTAAACAGCGTGATGGTTTGCTTGGTCTTGCTATGATTCGTCTCTTGTATCCACCCACACCGTTTTTCCTCTTATCAATTAATCATTCACAATTTTAAATTTGTTATATTTTCCTTTGCACACTCTCGACTGAAAAACTTGAAGAGCGGTGGCAAAACTGGTGGTTTTTCCTCTTATTTTTCATTATGCCTAGTAATATTAATTGAATGTTTTTAAAGCAATATATATATATATATATATATTTTTAAAGCAATATATATATATATATATATATATGTGTGTGTGTGTGTGTGTGTATAAATATATGGTAACACACACACACACGCACACACCTGGAAAAAAATTAGTTACATCTAGTCCCAACATCAAAGTAAGATTACATGTGTATGCTTGCTCGAACATATGGATACATGTCTGTGCCTGGTCCCGCATTGTTTATATATGTATATCTATGTGTGCGAACCATGATACCTATACCCGTATGTATGAATGTGTCCGTGCGTATGAGCGTCATTCCAAAACGGACACAGAAGTGAATTTCCCATCCCATCAACTCTGTTCTGACCAAGTAAATGGTTAAAGAAATAACAT
>CAHIKZ030000470.1:1380000-1410000 GCA_903632075.3 Acanthosepion pharaonis | reverse complement strand
CTAAGAACCATACCACTCTTCTTTAGTTCGCATGGCCGTTACGCCTTGTCAGTAACTCATAACGGACTATTCCATATTCTGATCGCGTGAAAAGACACGGCTTGATTTCAGTGAGAAAATGAACAAAAGAAAGAAGGAACTATCGAAGCGGAAAAAGAGAATCAGATTAAGCTAATGAGAACATAAGCTACAATTTTGATCTCACTCAAAATGTCGAGAAGCGATTACATTTTTTTTCTGCCACATGCTAGAAAGATGTGGCACAAAGTCATTATAATATAGGGAGCCCGAACGCGTGTACCCGGGACAGGTTCAAAAATATCCCAGCCCCAGGACCCGTCAGTTGCACTGGCACCGTCATTAATAACCATTCCATCTCTTTAGTGCAATGGGAAGGCACTGCTATGGGCTGTTGTTTCCCGAGACCGGACACCTCTAAATATTTTCAGTTGCGCTCTGTCCGCAAAAAAAAGAGAGATGAAATTCAGTATATCTATCGGACAGATACTACACTTTGATCCCAGCTAAAAGACCGATAAGTAAAGGTGACTGCGTTAGAAGCACTATTTTCAAAGCGCAAAGTGGCGACAAGAATCCAGTTACCATAAATTGAATAACATCGCCTGCAAATTATTATTAAGTGAAATGTTCGTAAGACGATGATCTGTATAGTCTCTATAGTTCAATTAACGCTTTTTTGTCGCGTACCTACTGTGTGCACTGACGACAAAAGAAGCAGGAAAAAACAGCTGCAGATAGAGTAGAACAAACAGGGAGCAGTATTTTCTTAGAGCAACAATAGCCTGGAAGATGGGAAGAGCCATGAACGCCCACTTCCTGGGTGGATACAGTACAGACAGAGAGAAAGAGTTCAGATCATTACGGTAAGCGCCTTAACTTTAAGATTCAATATAAAAAAAAAAACATTAAAAGTAAGAAATAACAGAGAGAAACACCCTTTTAGTGAATTCCATGAAATGTTTCTAAAAGGGATCTTTGGAAATCACTTAAAGAATTGGAGGAAAACAGTATATAAAAGAGAGGGAAAGATTTACTGAAGAAAGAATTAAATTAATTTATAAAAGGTCTGTCAGGAGGAAAAGGAAACTAGAATGCATTCCGAGCGCAAAAAAATATCCGTTAGAAAAAACAAGAAAGGAAATTTTCAAAATAGGGAGAGAAAAGGCAACAGAGAAGCTAAAGAAAAAGATAAAATGGAGAAGACAGACAGTGGAAATACCGCGACAGTTGTGAAGAAATTAATGCAATCGAAACTCTGCTATAGGCGGATATTTTGGATAAGAGAAAAACCTAACAACAACAACAACAACAAAAACGAGAATATATTGAATCAGATGAACGCGAGTGTGAAATTAAAGACGAAAGCGAAGAGATACACTACAGGGGGAATTTGAGTTGCTTGAAAGAAAAAAAAAATGGCTGAACCCGTTGCTAGAGAACTCATTGAATAGCCGGACGAGAATTTACGGTGGGATGCGTAAAGAAAAGATTCAATAGACACTGACAATCGAATTACAAAGAGCTGCAGTTTACCAAGCAGATTGGTCAATTCTTTGACTCGCGTGAGGAACACGGTTTCTTCTATTCTATCCCTTAACAGGGTCAATGTAGATGTGGAACGAATCTTTTATATCCCCGTAATCAAATAGCTGGTTGAACTCAACTGCTTATAAATTAAGAAGAAAAAATATATATAAAAGGCCACAAATTGTTATTGAGGGTTGAAGCAGATACAATTTGAGAAAATGAAATGTCTTATTTTCTTACACTTAAAGGTAAAAGCTGAAAACGAATCTCAGCGAGCAACAACTCAGCAAAAATACTAAATTCTAGGACAAACAGTCAGACAATACGGGTTCGCCAGTAACGTGTGACGCTAATTTATCCCCAGTTAGATGGTAACCTTATTGCCTGTGTCTACGAGAGAGCAAACACTTTACCTGTTCTTACATCAGAGTCAAAAACAAGGCCCCAGTACAGTGCCTGAAGTACTTAGGCGTCGCTGTTAAATATTTGTTAGGTAGTTTGAGTCAGAAAAAAAGATAGACGATTTCGAAAGCTGAATCTCAGGCCATGCAGATAAACCCAACTGAAAACAGATACAAACCTTCCATCTTTTATTCACCCCACCAAGATCCACCAGCCTAATCTGTTAAGTCATAGATTATGATGCAATAGTTAATCACATTTGGTGTTTATTGGAGGGAACATTGAGACATGTTCCTTCAAAAGGGTAATGTACTTTTCCATCAGGATTGATCGAGTGATTTGTTTTTTAAAGCTTATCAAATATATGTGGGCCATTTAAAGCAGAAACAGAATATTTAAGATTTTTTTTTGGCAAGCGTATATTGCATTAACGATTTTATTGTCGATAACAATATTTTTTCCAGATATGTCTCAATATTTTACCCTTAGCCGAGGTGGGGGAGTCTAGGATCCAGACTTTTCCCAAACGTATTTTGCGCGTAAATGAATTCGAATGGATTCCAACAAGATAATGTCTGCCCACTTGAAGTTCATACTGCTCGACATGCTCTTCGAAATTTTCTAAGCTTGCATTACCGGCCTATTCATTAACCTTTCTCTAATTTAAATTCCAAGGAAATGAAGATAAGATATTTAATTAATACATTCAGCATATTTCATTCTATTGTACTTATCTGGTGGATGAAGCGTGGCATGTGTAGGGAAATAACCTCCTGCCTGACTATATGAACGCGACAATATAAGTGAACAGGGAGAATATGCAATTATAATTGTGCTTGTCCATCGCTTCTTTAGATAGCGCAGCCGTTTCCTCCTGTCAATACCTCATAAAATGGGATATCCCGCATTGGAAAGACATGGGAAGACACTACTTGGTTTCATTGAGAACATGAAAGAATGAAAGAAAGAAAGAAAGAAAGAAAGAAAGAAGAGAAGGTAGAAGTAGAGAGAGAGAGAGAATGAGATTAAGCTTATAAGAACAGACACTACACTTTGATCTCAGGCAAAATGCCGAGAAACGAGAAAATAGCCATTTTTAAGATGCACGAAATCGAACGACGGAAAGTGAATTAGACAATCACCAAAAATTCGAGTTACTATAAAGAAAACAACATCGTCTGCTGAATTATTTTAAAATTATTATTAAGAGAAAAGTTCGTAAGGCGAGGATTTGGCTAGAACTCAATAAGGGAAGATAAGTGTTTAACGCCTCTTGCCAATGCCTCATAAATAATGGACTAGTCTGTTTTGATCACGTGGAAAGAAGAGAAAACACACTACTTGATGGCAGTGACAAAAAAAGAAGAAAGAAGGAATGAATGAAAGAAAGAAAGAAAGAAGGAAAGAAAGAAAGAAGGAAAGAAAGAAAGAAAGAAGGAAAGCGAGAAAGAAATATAGATGTGTTTAAAAGCTGTTTCAGTGAAATAGAAAAAGAAATATGTTTTCAATTTAAGATCATTTTAATTTCTATCCACTTCTTAAAACAAGCAGCAGCTTTGGCTTCCATAGTCCTCTGTTAGCCTTTGAATTCTAATACACATGCATTTACACACACGTTTATCAAGCTCAAAAATATCTTTATATCTATCTATCTATCTATCTATATATATATATATATATATATATATATATTCTGATAAATAAAGAAATATATATATATATATATATATATATATATATATATATATATATATATATATATATATATATATCCTTAGGTGCAAATAAAAGTCTCCAATGCAAAATAACAGATCTATTGACTATATATTAAATGAAATACGTAATACCCTACGCCAACAGTACGACACGGAGTCTCATGCCCCGCGCAATCATCAGGTACAGGGATCTCCAGGTTAAAAAGTTTCCATATTGTGGTGACGGCGAGGGTAGGGGATATAAGTGTTATATTGCACCCAGAAAAGTACTTGAATAAAAGGAGGAAAATATGAATAGGATCAGAAAAATAAATATACATGCAAGATTTCACATACAAATAAATATATATATATATATATATATATATATATATATATATATATATATATATATATATATATATATACTATGCAAAATAATATATATATATATATATATATATATATATATATATATATATATATATATATAATAATGTATGTGTAAATATAGGTAAATGTACGAACGCGCGATCGTATAGAAATACATATAAATGCACAATAGTGTAAGAAAGCTTAATATTAAATAACAGAGCTATTTAATATATATTAAGGAATATATAAAATACATTAAACTGATTGTGCAACTCTGAGTTTCATACCGAAGCAATTATGGTCAACCTAAAAAATAAGATTAAAAAGAAATAAAGTAAATATATCAGCATTTGATAATTGCTTCACTATGGAACTAATAGTTGTGCAATCAATGTAAGGTATTTTGTATATTCCTCCTTAATAATATATATATATATATATATATATATATATATATATATATATATATAATTGATATATATATATATATAAATTGGGATACTTTTTTGTCATGTTTTGCCGTTAACCTGGCTTTCTTCAGTGAACAGTTACTTTTTTATATTATAATGTCGATTGATTTTCCTTGTTCATATTTTCTATTAAATTTCCGCGCAGTTTACATTCTTCGTCTACGGTATTCTTAGTGTTTCTCCAGAGAAACGATTCTCCAACGCTTCAAGTCACATTTTCATCTGTACCTATTCACCATTCACTGATTAAATAACGCTTAAATAACGCATAGCAGTTCAATGCATTCTCCTTCGCTTCTGACAACATTTTCCTTTCTTCTTGCTTATTTTCTGGAAGGTATATTTGAACATTCGGATTTTATATTTTCAGATTTCTCTTTGTACCCGATATAGATGGATAAATGTAGCTTTAGAGAATGATGCTGAGGATGACATTGACAAAGCATGCGAGCAACAACGAAGCTTATATGAAAAAGGTAACAAAAGGCAAACATACTTGACAACAGAAAGAGGCTGTTTAAATTTCTAGGGTCAGTAACGAGAAAGGAGGGCTTGGTGAAACTTTATACTCACGGGGCAGATTAAGGGAAAGGGGACAGAGGAATGGAGTACGTAGCACATTTGATAAGTATAATTAAATGTATGGTCGAAAAGTGTTTGGAAGGAATAAGAAGACAAAACCTATTTAGAGGTACAATTGACAGGAAGATGTGGCGGGTCATGATCACCTATATCCTGAAGGGTAACGGCGCATAAAAGAAGAAGAAATAGTTCGATACATATATTTACCTTTTTCACATTGACGTCAAATTTACGTAGCTCACACCTGGAGTTGTCAATTCTGCTGACAACCTACAATTCCATTTTTTTTCATTAAATAGTCTCAATAGATGCTCGTTGCTAAGAGCCTTTTCTCGCGGGGATGGGCAACCAACGGCCTGCGGGCCATATGCAACCCGCCAAAGGAATTCATGCGGTCCGCCAAATGTTAGTAAATTTGAAAGTGAAAGTTACCAAGCAACGACGAAATAATTGTTACAAGCAATTTGGCGCCTAATTTTAACACTGTTAAATGATTGCAGTCGAATACATTATTCCATTTGAGTCATTGAGATCCTTCTATTGCTGAGTTACTTTGTTTTTCAAAGAAATCTGTTTCATGTGAAGTTACTACGTCAAAATATAAATAATTCTTTAAAAACTGAATTAATCTGTTTTAAAAATATCATGTGAAGTTTCTACTTTAAAATGTAAATTATATTTTCTTTAAATTTAGTTACTTCATATGTGCTTTATTTGAAGTTTCTACTTTAAAATATTACTAAGAATTGTTTTTCTTTATTTCTTTACTCAGAGTTAATTGGTTTTTCAAATAAATATGTTTTCTACTTTATAATATTAATTAATATTTTTTTCTTCTTAAAACAAGGTTATTTTTTTTCTTTCAAATGTGTTTCATGTGAATCTTCAACTTAAAAATACTTATTAATATTACTTTGTCTTTCAAAATATGCGTTTCATGTGAATCTTCTACAGTACTTTAAATATTAATAAACATTAATGGCATTTTTTTTGCCTATTTTAAATATTAATTATTTCCGGTTAATAAACTATGCGGCTCAATAGAATTATAAATTTTTGAATGTGGTCCTTGAAATGGAAATGTTTGCCCATCCCTGTTGTATCGGGACCCATAAGCAGGTGACAAATCATGTGAACTTCATAGATACTATCGATTGTTAGATATGCTAGACACATGGTCTGTTTATTGTACCGCTCCAGAAAGTGCCTGATTCTTTTTGACATGTTTTCTTTTTGGTTTTATTTAAATCAGATCAGAGTCAGATCAAACTAAAACGAGCTAGTGTTACCATAGCAGGGATAGACCTGCCCAGTCCTCACTTTTCGGCCTTGACAATTTTCTTTTTTAAATTTTCAAGCTGCTACCTTTCATCGGCACAATCGCAAGCTTCCACGGATAACGTTCTGACGAGCTGCATTCGTTAGTGTTACCATTACCGCTGAAATCCGCTTTCGCTAATTCCAACGGGTTGAATTAAACTCGTTGTTTACGTATTTTATACGAGAGAAGAACGTTCGACTCAGAAAGCTTCTTCCCCAAGAGCCGTTCATATGGGAAGCACACTTCCACGTAGATGCTTCCGTGATCAGAAGAATTTAATCCTCTTCAAGTCTAGAAAAAATCCTTCTCTATCTGTCATATTCTCATGATCTTATCGTTCTAGGTATGACGATAAACTACAACCGGCAGCAAAGCATCTGTTCAGGAGGTTTTAAGAAGCGTGAAACAAACTCTTAATTACATATGTTCCCAGGTCTACCAGGGAACCAGGGTGGTGGTACAATGGACAAATGATGAACACTCAGACTAGGGTCAAAACATGAAAATATAAAAATATATTAGAAAAACTTACCAACAATACATTATTGGAAATTAAAAATATTACTAGCAATACATTGTTCGAAAAACATAAATTAAAAGAAATACATAGCAAAGAAAAATTACCAAACATCAAAAGAAAAGAAAATTTCGGTATTTGATGACCCATAAGCTGTTAATATTCTGTTAAGCAAACTAAACCAAACCAATCACCATTTTCACTTCCCACTTCGTCTTCTTACGTTCATATCACACACACATTAAACCTCTACCTTAAAGGGCTCTTGAATCTTGTATCAATTATTAAAAAGAAAAAAATGGTCTTTATTCTTGCTTTGCTTTACTACCTTGTGTAAGAATTAACGTTAATGGCTTGTCACTCGTACACCCGTCAACGAGGGCGGCTAGCTAATCCCTATTGCAGACCCTAGCTCAAGCGTGTTGTGTGTTTATTCAACACACACAGAACCCACCTGTGGTTCATATTGCAACTATGCTGAGCAGATCTTAATTACAGTTTCTGGGAGGGAACTCTGTTATCTAGCAATCTGACCAAGTCCAGCATGCTCAAAACCATCGGTGACGATGGCTTGTGACTTTGTGCTAGTAAAGTCATCGACGTCTACCCAAGTTCATTCACAAGGCTTGGATCTACCCATGCTATGGTTTTCAGGCAATGGAATCTCCCCCTCCAGACCGATAACATCAAAAAGTCACCTTCCTAACAAATCGACCATGGTGACATTCAAAAACTTCAGATTTGTGGCGTTATGGAAATACTTTATTTTCTCATGGTCAGAAAGCAAACATCATAACCACTCGCCCACGTTCCCATACATGGCTAGGAGTACTTTAATTATAACTTCCGGGCCTGCTATCAACAGACAATCGCGTATTTCCTGTTGTTAAGATTGTACACACTGATTATAAATTGTACTTTTTTTCTTCTAGTTCTCTTTCAATCCTTTCGCCTCCCATATTAATCGAAACTTTGTATATATTCCGACATCTGCAGTGGAAGCGCAGTGATTTATAAGCGAGTATCACAAACTTGTTACAAGTCCATGAGTAAGTTTGAGCAGAACTTAAAACCTCACATTTGTGGCGTTATGAAAATAAATTATTTACGAATTCCGACACTATGTCTGGTTAACTGGAGACTGATTGGTTTTCGTTTCGTTGGGTGTTAGGTTCATGAATGCAATATTGCAGATCATTCCAACTGTGTAGTTTATTCTTTACACAGCGAATGCCACATACACTTGCCTTTCTAAAAGAATACAGAAAATAGGTAATGAATACTGTAGCCAGATTTGTGGTCCTGAGAGTTGCGTATTTCCATGTTAATCATCTCAGTCTTTAAAAATTCTTTCATTTGACATTATTTTACTTCCTCAGCGTACCTAGTAATAAGAGCTGACGGCATTTCTATCGATATATTCCCAAAGCCATTCGTCAGGTTTTATTTATCTCTTTAAAAAATTATGCACATTTCTACAAGCATTTATGGAAGCATGTACGTATTTTTACATTCCTCATCTATCTATCTATCTATCTATCTATCTATCTATCTATCTATCTATCTGTGTATCACATTCTCTTCCTTTCTACCTATGTCTTTCTATCTCATTCTGTTCCTGTCTGTCTGTCTATCTATCTATCTATCTATCTATCTATCTATCTACACACACACATATATATATATATGTGTATATCAGATTCTATTTATATCTATCTATCTATCTATCTATCTATCTATCTATCTATCTATCTATCTATCACATTGTGCTCCTTTCTTTCTATCTATCTATTTACTCATCTATCTATTAAGCAAAAATCAAAATAACACGCACGTATCATTTTAAAAGATACATTTACCAAAATTTTCTTGAAATACAAAAGAGTATATTTATTCACCAAAATCGCCACTGGCATCAACCACGGCCCTCAGATGTCTTCGGAATCTCCTGCAACTCTTCTGGGCGGTTTTCTTGTTTAACATGGTGAAAGTTGCCCTAATCCTTGCCTTCAGTTCATCTTTTGTGTTACAAGGAATTTTATTACTCCCTCGCTCAACTGCTATATATAATAATCAAAGGGATTCCAGTCTGGATAATAAGGTGGTCAGATGTAAAGAGTAATGTAGTCTCAAAAACTGTCTGACAGCCATGACAGTGTTCTCTTGTTTGTATAGCATGGTGCAGATTCCTCTTCCCACGTGTACAACCTCTTGACACAGAACAGCAATACCTCCTCAAGGCACTTGATGTAGGAATCCGTGTGTAGACTGAGCCGCTCATCAACACATTAGGGAGTTCTTTTCTTATCAGAACGATCAGAGTGAGTTTTCAGAGCTGTCGTAACTTCGTAATTATCATAAGACTCTTTCCAAATCCCCTGCACTTCCCTCAGATGGACACCCAAACACTGAAAAGTTCGTGTCGAAGCTTCTGGCTCGAATGCCAAGCAGTAAAGCAGGCCGGTTAAAAATTTCTGGCGGAATGAATCGCGTCATGGTGTTATTTTTTTCACAGATGGTGCCCAACTGATCCTACTATACTTTACAGTCGACAGAATCAAAACAAGCTACGCGCATGCGCAAAATTAAAAATATAAGATGGCGACACTTTACCCATCGCACCCTGTATATGTATATTTTTATGTCCATATGTGCATGCATGTATATAAATATATATATATATATATATATATATATATATATATATATATATATATATATATGTGTGTGTGTGTGTGTGTGTGTGTGTGTACAATATAGTTTTGTATATATCTATATTATAGTGATTTTCCAAGCATAGCTCAGATGTGGCACAAGGACGAAAGTATGGGGCACCCATGTGGATTGAATTATATGTTTCAATCTTTTCTTATTTATTGTATAGGCGCATAGCGATTTTCCAAGCTTAGCTTAGATGTGGCACAAGGTGGAACGTAGTGGTCACCCAGTGAGGATCAAACTCACTACTCAGTAGTAATTGTTCTAGCGAGACACGCTTGCTAGCAATTACACCGCCTTGAGGTGCCTTACACCGCCTTGAGGTGCCCTAGACCGCTTCGAGGTGCCCTACGCCGCCTCGAGGTGCCCTACACCGCCTCGAGGTGCCCAACTATATGGGTGCATATATCTATAAAAATATCCACATATTGATTAAATTGCACGTATGCCTATCTCGAAAATCAGGCCCAGATCAAACTGGATTTGAACCAGTAAAAATATCTAGACAATATTATAAATATATAATTTAATTGGCCCAATTTAATCGTATTTATACCGTTCCTAATACTTGATACATCGGGCTAAGTAAATCACGCCCACATAAAATCAGTATTTACAATAGTAAACAGTATTTTCTAAAAAGGTAATTGGCCCGATTTGATCATTTTTCTACGTTTCTTATTACTTGGTTTAGCACCGTAATACATCGAGCCTAGATAGTATCAGGACACAAAACAGTAAACGGTGTCTTCTTATAAACAATATGCCCAAATTGATCTTCTTTCTATAGTTCTTCCCACTTAGGTTTGAATTGTAATAAATCGCGCTATATGAATAAAATAAAAATCTTTGGCTGTATAAATAATACGATCTCTTGAACAACGTTTAGAAAACGTGAAAATCTACAGTATCTATTTCTCTCGATTAGATCTCTCCAAGAGACACGCTGATAAGTAAATCATTTATTTAAAACACATTATGAAGCGTGTCAAACTGTCTGCGGCTGAAAAACATAAGATGAACAGCAAAATAGAAAATATTTAAGTTCACTAAAAAGATGAATCTGCTCACAGGACTTGATGTAAACAAATATCTGCGTTATTGTAGAAATAATAATTTGTTAATGCATAAATTTGAACAGACAGATTCATCATTGACTGTCTCCCTGTATCATTCAGGTGTTTTTCTTTTTCTATTTTTTCTTTTCGTATTTATCTGTCAGCTGTTGTCCGAGTAACTGTAGACAATAATCCCTTTTATGCTGTCCCTGACAATGGGACATCTTTCAAATCTCCCACTACATATTGCATCTCCATTCACACAAATAGTGTCATTTGATATAGATGAGCCAAAGTTAAATCATGTTGACTTTTAACGTCGAATGTCCTGCGCAAAGACAGATATTAATTACATATGGCTCCATGGTTCTATAAATTCTCAACGTTTTTGGAAATCCAGATATGTGGTGTTTTCGAACTCCTTGCAAATACTGATAAAATCTGCAATGTAAAAAATATACTGTCTGTGAGCATTAAGATGGATAACATATTTAACTCGAAGTGAAAATTTTAACAAAATCAACATGTTGACCTTCCACACACATTAAACAAAGCGTTAGGAAGGAAACTCCTATCAGTACATGAAAGGACTTGAGAAACCCATTTCCCCAAATAAAATAAAAGATTTTATAAATTTCAACCTATAGTATTATTGCTAGTTATCGAATGTTATAAGGAAAATGGCTAATCTCATTATTACCTTAAAAATTAATAATTTGATCAGCAAAAATGTAAAATATATCAAAATTAAATATGAGTGAATAAGAAGATTTTTATTAGTGCTTTAATTAGTAGGGTGGTTTGTCGACATGGCAAATATGTTAAAGTCGACTATTGTATGGCGGATACAGTGTAGAACGAACTCATTGCCCAGTATAAAAGATAAAGAAAACAACCTTTGAAAGTCATTAGAAGCGCTTATTATTATTATTATTATTATTATTATTATTATTATTATTATTATTATTATTGTCGATCCTGTTCTACAAATATTAGGACAGCAACAAATGTTTATGAGTGGCTACAACTGCCGTCGAAAAAATCACGTCTGGTCTTATTAATTCCATTCAACTCACATCACAGCTCGATTCCGCCAGTGTTTTAGACACTAACTAAATCAGACAAGGAATAACACGTCAAAAATGAAATATCTTCTTTCCAAAAACAAAGATGCAGACATTTACACAGACGGCTACACATATCTATCTATCTATAGATAGGTAGATAGATATACAGACAAGCAGACAGATAGATAGATAGATAGATAGATAGATAGATAGATAGCGGTGGATTGTGTTTTTGTATTTGTTCAAGACTAACAAAATTTCTTTATTTGTTTCATAATTTTTATTTATTTTTTCGACGGTTTGTGTCATTTTTCTGGTTTTCGAAGAAAAAGTGTGCATCTGAGAGATTTCAATATTCCTAGCCTTTACCAGAGTAAGTTTTGGAGATTGATATAGTTGCAGTCCGCATGTGTGAATTGTTTTTTTATTTAGTGTCGTATCATTATGTTTCGTATGGTATCATGTTGTTAGATATCGACGTAACATCACAAAGTATCTCGTGAAGACGCCATAATAGAAAAAAAGAACGGTATGACATCAACCGGTCGCCATATGCGGCAATAGAAATGCCACTAAAGAAAGGCCACTACAGACTCAATCCACAAAAATATTTTGAAAAATGATTATGTTAGTTAAAACGTTAGGTAAGTGATGTTCAAACTCAAACAGGAAAAACTTTTAACAAACTAATTTGTTGGTCTTAGGATAATTTTATTAATTCGACATATTTAACTCACTTTAAACGTTTCTAAGTGGATACACGTATTTGAGTAGACGTTCCGTTTATTTATTAAACTGTATATTTATTTATTTTCGTCTACCGACCTGAATGTTCGAGAAATCTTATTAAAAATAATTTACGCTCTCTGGCAGGATTTCTCGAAAATTTCAACCCAGCAGACGAAAAAAAATATATATATACTGGTTAATAAATAAATGGTGTGTCTACTCGAATCTACTATCCACTAAAATAAAGTCTAAAAAATCTGTCGGATTAATAAAAAAAAATACATTCTACAAATTATCTTTGTTTACGTTTGGATACGAAACTACGCACATATGAACATTTCGTGAGATGTATGACGAGAAAGGGTTTTGCTTAAAGGTACAATTTGACTAATTCGTTCTTTCTAGCTCAGTTGAGCAAAGCCTATCGAATTTAACGATAGTTCTCTCTGTATACAGCCTCCAGACGTGCAATCCCCAGGCGGTAAATATCAGATGTCTTGCACGCAAAGAAGTCTGTGAGTGCCCCCAGCAAGTCTGAATCATTTACGAAGGATTTCCCTCGTATATGATTCTTCAGGGAAGGGAAGAGGTATTCAGAGAATGGAAGAATGTTGGCGCAAGATCCGGACCGTAAGTTGGATAGTACTGTGTCTCCCAGTCATGTTGCCTTATGATATTCCAGCCGCCTTCCAATCCACATGAGACCTGGCACCGTCATGGAGAAACAGTACACGGTTGCAATTAATCAATACTGTCTCCGGCTTCAGTGCCTGCTTCTCACGTTTCAACTGCTTCGAGTACAGGTAGGCTGTGATTATTTGACCCGTTGGTAGCGACTCATAGTGTACCACTTCTCGGCTAGCCCACCACATGCAGAGCATGATTTTGTGTGGTTGTATACGAGGTCTTGTGTGAGGCACAGGTTCCAGTGGTAATAACCAATGTCTAGCACGCTTGGGAGTGTCATATAGGACCCATATTTCGTCTCTGGTGAGCACTCAGTCAAATAAAGTACGTTGTGGTCCCGTGAAAGTAATGAGAAATAGGCATTTATTTACTAGTGTTCACGCTATAACGTCCCGAGTGCCACTCATTGTAGCTGGTTGCTGTATGAGTCTACAGTAAGAATAAGAAGGAAGAGACACAGATTAGGATATGTGAGGATGATAACGGTGGGCCCTAAACTTGAACAGATTAAGCTTGTAGTAGTCAGGAAATCATCCTCTTGGGAGTCCTATCCACAAAACAGCTGTTATTGAGTAGCAGTTAGGGTGGAAATTACAGCTCTGCAATGGGATGCTAAAGGAATGAGTTTAGTTCGTTACAGCATGCCTACCATGGCGGCTCTTAGCCGTGTAGGTTAGAGCTAGTGGAACTAAAGAATAGAGTTCCTCTAAACATATGCTATGGAAATAGTAGAGAGAGATTAGCAACATTAAGTCTGCTGGAAAAGAGTTTTATGGTGGGAAATAGTTCAACCCACGATGATCGTTGACGGGCTTTTATAATCTGTCGAGTCTTGAAAATTATGACAGTGATGTTCCTGTCCATATATGGCAGCATCACTCCATTTTCGACCTGATCTGGCTCTTGTAAAAGGTGAAGATAGCAGGAGAAACACAGATCAACATTTCTATTCTATCCTCTACTAATATTCGGATCATCATTTCTATTCTATCCTCTATTGCTATACAGACCGATATTCACTATACTATTCACTATTTCTACACTATTTCTCTATACTGATCACCATATGGATTACTATTCGGTGGTTACTTTTCGAGCGAATATTACCGAGCAAGTGCTACTAGTGCGAGTGTTATTTGAAGGCGTCTGACAGCCGTGTTGTTCAACAGCGTTACTACGGTGTATCTGCGATTACAAAGTCTCTACTACAACGAGCATTACGAAAGTGATAACGCGTATTCGTTAACATTACAAAAGTGGCAACGAGTATTCGTTGACATCAGAAAAGAGATGTAGAAATAATTGGGTTGGTGTCCAAACGCGAGGTAAGCTCACTGTGAGTGTCTGACCGATTAACCTTCATTAAGGTAACTATCTAGATGAAAGGAAAACTGATGGAACACCTGAGGCTTGACAGCACCCAATGGTTTTAACTGGATCCTCATTTTGGCTGTTCTTGCCTACAAAGGGGATCTAACGTATTTATCCACTTCAAAAATATCATGAACAGGCCTTGTGTGATATCATAAGACATAACTGAGTCTTAAAATATATTCAGATGTTTATAGTTTCCAACGAGGTGACGATCATATATACAGGGCGTCCCATAAAAACTGATGTCATTTTGTAGCATAGCCAAATCTTGATCAAATGATCAGAAATAATCATAAGATAAAAACTCAGTTGACTTTGCAAACTTATCTTGGCACCACTTCCTGCAAGCCCGGAGGAAATTAAGCACAGAATCACTTAGGCGATGGAGAATGTTACGCAAAACATGCTACAGCGTGTTTGACAGGAACTTGACTACATACTTGCAGTGTAGTGGGCATATTGAATACTTGTGAAGCTTTGTGAAATCGGTTATAAAATCTAAATTCCTTTGCATATCTTGACAAGTAAATCTGTCATTATTCAACATGAAGCCTATTTAATTTAATTTGCCTGTCATATGTAGTTACTCAGATATTCACAATTTAAATGAAGTCAACTTATTTAGACACCATTTATTTACATATATCTATTTACATATATATATATATATATATATATATATATATATATATATATATATATATAAGGAGGCACGGTGGAGCAGTGGATAGCGGCTTGGATTGAGGAATCGCAGAGTTCGAATTCCAGTCGAATCCACTGCATTCACTTACGTGCTAATACCCTTGGGAAAGGTATGTATCCTCTTCATCTCCCTCCAGCTATGGGTAAATAGCAGGACAGACTGGGTTCTATAGCCTTGGATGGCAACTGGTCTAAAAGAAGGACAACTCTGAATTCAAAACCTGCGGAGGGTCGTTTGGGAACCTTGTGGCATGCATTCGGTGCACCAGGTTTCTGTATTCGTCCCTCCAAAAAGTGTGGCTGGTCCTGCACAAGGCCTTCACCACTATAAACAAATCCCATGTGCCGGTGTCGGGATGTCGGTTTCCCCGGGGACTTATCGGCCTGACCCTCATACGTCGAACGCGACGGGAGAGTCGATCATATATATATATATATATATATATATATATATATATAGGGTTGGTATAGATGGAATAAAATCCCGATAACCAAAACGACTATTTTTAAAAAAAGTGCTCAATAAAATGTAGAGCGAATAATATTGATTTAAAAATTATAACATAAGCATGTTATAACAAACATCACTAATTTGGAATTTTGTAGCCATTTTGTTTCAACACTTCTGGTGTTTTGTCAAGTGATGGTGTTGATTGCAAAATTGAGAGCTTTAAAAATATTCAAAACCAACCTCCACACTACGGGGGATATTATTACGTAAGCTATGATGACCAATCAAAATGCAAGTATATGATAATTTAAGTAACAATACAATTTATTAACGCTTTAATATTAGATTTGAGTGGAAATCAGTATAGCCAATTAACTTTTTAATTTACTATGCAGTTAAAGAATAAAAATTCCGAATATTAAATTTTAAATATTGTTATGCGTTAAGCATAGAATATTACAAAATTATACAAAGAGAATCGGAGAACATTTACTTATATTTTCATATGTCGTTCTTAGCTATATGTTAAGATCTTTAATTTCGGCGCTGATGTAAGAGGTATCCATTATTCCTACAAATTAGTTACATTAATAGGGTTTTGGCTGCAGATTTAGTGGACAAGGCAAGAAGATTTATAAATGACAAGACAGACATACGTCATAATACACAAACACATAAATATGATTGAATATATAAGCACGAAATTATACGAGCAACACAGGAAAGAGAAAAAAGAAGAGAAGGAATAAAAATACCAAAAAAAAAGCAAAAAATAAAATAAAATAAAGAATAGAATGAGAATAGAATGGAAGAATAGACGAATAAATAAAAAAAAAACAAAATACAAGCCAAAAAATTATATCAGACGTAAGTACGTACAATTAAAGCATATATAACCAATCACACACATGTAATTATATAAAAATAAACAGATTCACCAACATTCAAGCACCCAAACTTTATTTAGACAACACAAACTACAGATAATATATATATATATAAAGGCATTACTCTTATATATATATATATATATATATATATATATATATATATATATATATATATATATATATATAATAGATCGCATGAGAAATTGTATAAAAAAAACTAAAGAAAAGCACCTTCTCTGTCGTTTTCAATGAAATGTTCATGAAAGAAGGATTGCTACCTAAATACACACACACAGACACACACTCACCCCCCACATATATATATATATATATATATATATATATATATATATATATATATATGTGTGTGTGTGTGTGCAAAAAAGGCAGGATGTGTGCGTGTGTGTGTGTAACGGATTTGCACCAAAACTTCCATGCACATGCTCCAAGTTAGCGGGAAGGCCAAGACCGACTTTGCATTTCTCAACACCCAACGATAGTGGAAATAATCGATTTTTGATGCTTCTACGGCAGTTTTCATGTAGTTTGCGGCCATTTTCTACTGGCCAGAGTGAGAGTCTATAGCTGGCTGCCACGAATATGCAGGAAGATTCTATTGGCCAGCGTGAGAGCCAACAGCTGACTGACACGAATGATAACTAGCATGCTAGCATGAAAAAATATCGATAGCTGCATTCGTCACAAGTGGAAAAAATTTAAATAATCATGGCACTTTACTCCAATTGGCTCATTCTCTTGCTTAAACTCAACGTTGATTCTGATTCCGCAGAACTGGGATGGGTGTGAAAAAAATATTTGTTGTTAACATTCTTTTTTCATTCGGTTTTTCTAGTTACGAGTCCTTTCTTAAAACTGATCGTTCTGTGTTCATTTTGTTTAGTTCTTTTTTCGTAACAGATTTAATGTTTAGTATAAGGCTTAGAAAAATTCGCAGTATGAGATAGGCAAGAAGTAAGACATATAGCAACATCAGCACGGCAAAGGGTACTCCTTTAAAGGCAAGGAAGGGCAAAACTATTTTAAGTCAAGTGATAGCGATTGCTCTATGCCGGGCCATGCTGCTAGTATATATATATATATATATATATATATATATATATATATATATATATATATATATATATATATATATATATATATAGCATTACTCAAAGTAAAATGAATTGATTTCTGTGAGCTGCTGGCGTATTACGTATAGAGAAAAAACGTTAAAATTCTTTTCATCCCTTGCCGTGCAACGATGGTCTAGGAGTAACTGATGTCATACCAGTCGGTTTTCGATCCCGACCTGAAGCAATCGGACGTTTATCGGCTCTGAAGAGTTGTGATACAGTCCGTCTGTGGTTGACTATATGTCTAAATATGTTTTTATGAAATGAAGTGAAGGAGTGTATAATAGGAAAACGTATGTCAGGCTATAAACAAAGCAGAGAGAAAAGGGTGAATAAACATATATATAGACAATCATGAGCTTATACAAAAAAATTGGAAAGGACCGAACATTCGAAGCCACACCGAAGAAACTACATACACAAACAGAAATCAAAAACCAGCACGCACACACACACACACACACACACACACACACACACACACACACACATATATATATATATATATAGATATATATATAATTAACACACATACATTTTACCACATATATACAAATATGCTTAAAGTACACACATAAATATAAGCAGAGACATCACATACATACGCACACACATATATATATATATATATATATATATATATATATATATATATATATATATATATGGTAGACTCTCCTGTCGAATTCTACGTATGAGGGTCAAGCAGCTCAGTTCCTAGAAACTAAGTGTCACAATGTCGGCAAACGACCCTCTGCAGGTTTTGAATTCAGAATTCTTCTAGCCCAGCTACAATCCAAGTCTATAGATCCCAGTCTGTTCTGCGATTTATCCACCGCTGGGGGGAAGAGGATTAATACTTTTTCCAAGGGGATTAGCCCGTCAGTGAAGGTAGTGGATTCGACTGGGTTTCGAACTCGTCTCTCCGATTTCTAAATCCGAGATACTACTTTTCACATAAAATAGTATTCATTTAAAAATTATAGCATAATCATGTTATAACATCACTATCAACAGAGCTATTTAGTTTGAATAATTCAGGTGTCGTATCAAGGGATTGGGTTGATTGCGAAAGAAAGAGGTTTTAAAAAATTCAAAAGCCGAATCACCCCCCCCCCTTAATAAGGGAAACCTTGTTAGGCGACATATGACATCACATCCGAATACTTGTGTATGGAAATTCAAAAGAAGTAACAAATGTATTCTAGATACAAAACTTTACTTGATCAAATTTAAATTTAATTTTAGATAAAATTACAGATTAATATGTAATAATTAAGCGTTAATTTTATGGTAAAATTAAAAATTAAATTCCAGATTTTAAACCATGCATCGGATTTAAAATATTACAAAATTTCTAAAAAATATTATATACACACGCACAAACAAACATATATATATATATATATATATATATATATATATATATATATATATATATATATATATAAATATATATATATTGTTATAGAGTAGTTTTCACAGTGGAGGCTTGTATTTCACTAAGTCGGTCCTAAAAGGGTCCGACGTACAAAACGTTAGAAACTTGAAATAAGAGTTAATGACGAAGCAATCTAGTTGTGATGGTTGATACTTCAATGTCCGACAGCGACTGACTCGCTCAACACCACTGAGCCCAACTGCCGACCACTACTACTACTACTACTTATTATGTGTGGGAGAGTCTATTAATAATAGAATAGATACGTTCAGGTATGACATATATATATATATATATATATATATATATATATATATATATTATTGAATTATATTATTACTATTCTTAGGTAGGTGTTAATTTTTTCGTTAAATTCGATGCTGATGTGAAAAATATCAATAAACGCAACAAACATTAAATAGATCAATGTATGCAAAAATACGTATAAAATATACATAAACACATGTACACAACAATAAAATAAGTATAAATAAAATATAAACACCCATATAGAAACATAAATATGGACAGAAAAAAAGCAAACGCATATAAACATATACATGAATACATGCACCCAGAAATATACACCCATATAAAACAGAAGTAGAAACAAATATACTAAGATACAAACAAATACACTTCACAAGATAACCGTGATAAATTCAGAGTCTATGCAACATTTAATCATTAAGTATTATTAACTATTTAATATTAAAATAATAATCCATATTTTATTATATTCTTAACTAATAAGGATAGATAATGATTAACATTTATGAAGCAGTAAAAAAAATAATTAATACAGACTTACAATACTATGCTTTGGTTGTTTTTGAATTTTTTAAAACTCTTTATTTTGCAATCAAAACGATCACTTGACAAGACACCAGAAGTGTTGAAAAGAAATGGCTATTTTTCTAGTAATAATATAATATGCTTATGTTATAATTTTAAAATAAATATCATTGACCCTGACTCTTTACCTGGCTCTCTAGGTTCATATTTAGGTTTGCTCTACTTAGCGTATTGAGCACTTTAAGTAGTTACTTTTGCTTTACTCGTTTTGGAGGTTTTTTTCTTTGGACTCTTGAGATTGAATTCTGGACGAATGATCTCACTTCAATTTCATGGTCTTAGTTCTTTATTTTTTATCCATTATTTTCCCTTGGGCATTGGTTTGTTAAATTACAACCCCCAAATATAGTTGTTCTGTACTTTAAATAAAAAGAAAAATATACTGGTTTAAAAGAAAGTGTCACAAGATTTTCATCAGAAATTTCATTATGACAAAAACAAAAAAAGCATTTTATGATTAAATTTTGAACTTGTCAAGATATCCTACTTTATCCTTGATTGCTAGAGCAAAAACTTCTGTCATTCATTTAATAATGGCTTCCATTCTTTTTACAATGGCTCTAAGCACGCTTTTTCAATTTTTTCATCCCATGCTAATTCTGGGTATCGCTTCAAATTTTTGAACATTAATATATATATAATAAGTCTGCTCTACTTTTGTATTGAGCACATTGAAGTTAGTTGATTACTCGTATCAGGGTTTTTTTTTCTTTGGGCTTTGGACCTGTATGTTGTACGATTATTTTCGACAGACGTTCATGTTCATAGCTCTTTCTTTTCTTAAAACATTTTTTTTCCTTCGAGATTGATTTGACCATTAGAAAATCAAGAAATTTCTGAGACGAGTGTAGTTACCTATATATGAAAAAAGAATATATATATATATATATATATATATATATATATATATATATATATATACTAAGACGGGAGAGTCCATATATATATATATATATATATATATATATATATATATATATATATATATATATACAAAGAAAATACCTGAAAATTTCGAGAATTCCACGTGATTTTTTTTTCAGTTTAGTGGAAATTCTACTTGAAAGCGTCCAATCGATACCTCACGCTACATTATTCAATATATGAAGAAAAATCAAATAACCAAATAGATAAGTCGAATTTTTTAGGTTTTCTTAAATGGAAGGCATGAACTTCTTACGTTCTCTCTCTACCTCTCACCTTTCACTTCTCTCTTTCTATCTTCCTCTTCCTCATGCCACAATTGTTGATAGAGAAACGAGTTGTAAATAAGCAGTGTTCAATCAATGTCTCATTAATATCTTAATTGCCTCTTGGCTCTTTGACATAGGGCTAATCAAACGTACCAAAAGCATCGTAGCAAGCCATTGACGCCAGGAAATAACTGAGGAATGAAACGAATTTAATGCCTGTTTCACTTTCGAGGTCCAAGTGAATGCTACCAGATATTTTACAATCCTTTGAATGGTAGTATTAGAATTACCCAGAATATATTATGTTGTGTTATGATGCTGTGTTATATTACAACAACAACAACAATAATAATAATAATATTTAATGTTGTCTTCCTTCTCACGCACTTTAAATCTACTCTTTTCTGTGGCTATCTTTCTTCTCTTTCTAACGTCACCTATTGTTTTCTTCTCTCCCATTGCTCTTATCCTTTTAATATCTATTATCGGGAGGAAAAAACGACAGTCAGGAAGTTGTTTAACTTTGTCTGAATTGTCTGTTTGCATCTAAGTGTGGACTTGTATGTTCACTTTTATATTTACACAAATCTATCTCTTATATTAAGCACTTTATTCCATAAATATAGCACACCTTAAGACTATATTTCTTTATATATATATATATATATATATATATATATATATATATATATATATATATATATATATATATATATATATATGAATAGATACATATAGATATTGGACAATTTGGAAAACTTCAGTTTTGACATATTTCTCCACTGAACCAATCTACTGCAACCTTTGTTATCGAAATTTTGACCTGGCCATTTTAATCAGAATTGAATATGATTTGCTCAGACTGGGCTGCATTGAAGGTGCCATGTTCTACGCATCATCTCGATTAAAATTTGACAGCGCTATTTCAGTTTATCATCTGTCCAGTTTAAATTAGTCATGAAACAGTATGATAAGGCTGGGGTGAAAATGAATGAATAAATGCATGAGGAAATAATGAAGCAAAAATAAAACTGAATTCTATTTAGTGATGTTCAATTCGCGATAATTATACATTTAAAGTATATCTCATACCTTTCTATGATTAACGTGAATCACGCTTTCTCTCGCATATGTAGATTTTGTTGAAATAAAATTCGGTCTGCTGATGACGCAGTTTTATCAACGAAACAGTCAAAATATTTTTTTAAAATTCTCTTTATGAATTTTTTTGCTCGTTCTAAATTGTTTTAGTATTCTAAATTTTCCATTTACATACGCAGGACTTACACACACACACACACACACACACACACACACACACACACACACACAAACACACACACACACACACACATATCGAATATAATAATATCTGACCGAATATATGAAGCTGTGTCGATTTGTAAATGTATTGTGTGTGTGTATATATATATATATATATATATATATATATATATATATATATATATATATATATATATATATATATAAATTAATATATTTATGTCTATACGTCAGAAGTAAACCTTGCAGATACTAGACTATGTCTGGAGTAATCATGGTAATTTTTTTTTTTTTACTAAAGTTTACCTAGTACAGAGCCCAAGGCCTCTTAATGTAGAGGGCTACTGAAGTTGGTTGTTGAGCGAGTGGTAAGAAGGGCGCAGTTTATGCGGATATGTGAGAAAAATAACAGCCAAACACCAAAAGCGAGTTAATTTATTAAAGTGTCTTTTCATTTTTCGGTTTATTTATTTTCTGGATATCGGAGAGGACAGTATAATCGGCGTGTCGGCGTCAGATTCTAATCGATATTGTGTTTTTCAGTTCGATATATATATATATATATATATATATATATATATATATATATATATGTATCTATGTATTTACAAAAGTATATATGTATATATATTTGGGTATCAAGACATTTTAGACATCTTTCGTTAATAACGTAGATATAAATATTTTTTACGTTTTTGCAGCACCTTTATACCAAAAACAAAAAACTTTTGAAAATGGTTAAAGAAGTGTCGGAAAAACGCTTGGAACAATGAAAATGATGGAAAATTGTTGTGTTCGCTTACTCCTAACAAACGAAAATACATGCGGACGCTGGAAAAACTAATTAAAATATTATTGAACTCTTCCTAGTCTACCATATGTGAAGATATATATATATATATATATATATATATATAAAAAGAAAGAACAGTAAGATATAAAATCCGGTGTTCTTATAGATATTTTTATTTTTACAAAATAGTGCTCAATGTAAATTTACAGAGCATTAATATTATAAATTAATTGATTGCCATTGTTAGTAAGAATCACTAAAACACCGTTTGAGTGCCAAACTAATGGTGCCAACATTCCTATTCTAACTTCCATTCAAGAGCCATCAAGTTCTAAAAAGAGGGGTCAGTAGAGAGGAAAAATGGATAAGAGGTCACAGCAGCAAGAAAGATCATCATTTCAACATAGTGTTAAAGAGATCAATTAGAAAAAATACTCAACTGAATTCATAAGACGTTTGGCATATACGAGAGATGTTTAATTTATAACAGTCCAAAGAGCAGGGAAAAAAATACTTGCAAATGAAATTGTCCGTGAAACGCGTGAAGCACCTTGTTATTCCAGGACAGAATGTTAGAAGGTTTGAGATGATGTTCATCTTAAACTATTTAGAAAATTATCCTAAAATATATATATATATATATATAGATATATATATATATATATATATATATATATATATATATATATATATATATATATATATATATATATATATATTGAATTTCAATCCTTCATGAGTCGCCGATGTTGAGCTATGAGTAGTTAATGATGAACATGTCATTTTTTTTTTATGACCGAATTCATCAAAATTCTTCAGTTAAGCTTGGAGAATGATTATACATTCTTATTGAGCAAAGTAGAGTCCAGTAGTGTTATCAAAAAACGTCGTAGATTTGCAGTTAAATGTATTTAATCATTTCTAAGATAGAATAGTTCCGAGCTTAATCTAACATATGGACCATTTTGCAGCTACACGATATATTCCGAGCATCGAATGAGCTTTTTTGCGACTTTAAAAAAAAAATCTGTCAGCACACAATGCACACTGTTAAATAAGCTAACAAACAGTAATTTTAATTTATTTGTAACAAACAGTTATTTCTGATGAAAAATTGAGGACAATTTGAAATATCAAATATATATATAAATAAATAAATACTTTCATAAAAATAAAACATTATAATTTTCAATTTGAAACTTTTTCTATATATACATATTAAGAAAGTATACGTGGCTTCTCATTATATATATATATATATATATATATATATATATATATATATATACATTTTACACACACACATATATATATATATATATATATATATATATATATATATATATAAAAACATATATATATATGCACACACACACACACACATGCACACACACATATATATATATATATATATATATATATATATATATATATATATATATATATATATATATATATAAAGGATTAATTTACAAGTAAAGGCACAAAGGGTTACTGAGTTTGAAAGAATAAGAAGAAAAAAGTATTATTAAGGATCGAGAGCATTAAAAGAAGAGGAATCAAGATGAGTTTTGTTTTAAATTAGAGGAAACAAGATGAGATTTGATTTAAATTAAAGAAAACGAAATTTCGCTGGAAATCACGGAACCGGTAGTGAGTTGCAACACGTCATTCCGTATTGCAATTAATTTTCCTTATAACTGATACCAACGTTCTGCATAATTCTAGGCGCATAATTCATATAATTAAAATTAAAAAGGCACGTATTTCAGTCTGTTTCTTCCATTCTTTCCACACAAGCATATATCTGGTCGTTAGCGGTCAAGAAATACATAATTGAATTCCCAAATATTTCGACTTTCAAGCATGATATATATATATATATATATATATATATATATATATATATATATATATATATATATATTATATATTAAATAAACGTGCAATCAATTTACAAATACATGAATTTTTCACAAAACTAATGCAAATGTTAATGATTTAAATGGCGAGACATCCATCTCTTAAACAATTCAAATAGTACACAAAAACCTCCAGATCCGTTATGAATGAATTGATCCTTGTTTATATAAATTTCTGCCGTATTAGTTGTTATTTTACTACAAGCTTTCGTCTGTTCCTACAGACATCTTCAGGTATATAATAGATGTTGTTCTTGTTTTTTTCATTCATAACGGATCTGGAGGTTTTTGTGTACTATTTGAATTGTCTGCGAGATGGATGTCTCGCCATTTAAATCATTAACCTTTGCATTAGTTTTGTGTGAATAATTCATGTATTTGTAAATTGATTGCACGTTTATTGTAATTTAAATAACTGATCCATGTGCGACTTTTGGTTAATAAGTGCGACATTACTGTAATTATTGAACAATATAGTTCATGCCACTTTTGACAGTAAAATTTACCAGTAAAATAATTTGTTCATTACCATATTTGGTATAAACCCAAACACTTTAAAAAAGAAATTTAAATCAAACTCAGCGTTGCTTTGGCGCGTTCAAAACCAATATCTCATTTTCAATAGCATTTCGGATACAATACATATATTTTTCGATGTCCTCTTATTACTAAGAGAAAAAAACAAGAACAACATCTATTATATACCTGAAGATGTCTGTAGGAACAGACGAAAGCTTGTAGTAAAAAAATAACAACTAATACGGCAGAAATTTATATAAACAAGGATCAATTCATTCATAACGGATCTGGAGGTTTTTGTGTACTATTTGAATTGTTTGCGAGATGGATGTCTCGCCATTTAAATCATTAACCTTTGCATTAGTTTTGTGTGAATAATTCATATATATATATATATATATATATATATATATATATATATATATATATATATATATATAAAAACTATTATAATTTGAAATATGTTTTTTAATGTTCTCTATAAATGTGTTAATAAAAAGAGTATTTAACTTTTTAATCCCTAAACTATTTGTTTAAAAAAAAATTAAATATTTAAATTGATAGCAAACATCAAATTAATTTATTCGTGTTTTTTTAGACATCTAAATAACCATCAAACATTAAAATCTATTCTTTACATAAATTGCTAAAACCCAATTACAGATTCTTTCTCTTTACTTCCCTCTCCCTCTTCGTTCTTTTTCCTTTTCTCCCTTCTCCCCTATCACTTCCGTTAAGTTAATCGTCTAAATAGGTCATGGTCTTGGCCACTCCTCCACCCCCAATACAAAGTATGCGTGAGAGAGAGATTTGAAATTAATCCCTCCCTATACGCTACCATGTCTCTTTAACTATTCCTTTTACACTCTCTGTTAAATTACAAAAAGTTACAATACCCATCAATTTTAATTTCATTTTTCGTTTCATTTCATTTTTGGAAGTGCTATCTGATGATCCGGCGTCCTTTGAAAGGGCTCTGGTGAAATAAATTATTATAATGGTACCTTAAAGTGGTCTGCTTTTCTTTATATATATATATATATATATATATATATATATATATATATATATATATATATATATATATGTACGTATGTATCTACATTCATTATATAAAAAAACTGGCAAATTACGAGTGTTTTAAACGTTCGCCTCTTTCTTAATGCCGTGTTTTAAATAAATTATGATAGACGATAGACTAAGGGAAACTCATAAAAAGTGACTGCGTCATTTGAAGTGTCCGGGTATTTGGCTTTTTTCCCGGAGATATATAAAATATTGAAGAATGATGAGCAAGGCATTTACTTTGTTTAATGCAAAAAGACCGGCCAGGATTGGTTACCTTTCTTTTGCGTATTTTGGGAGCTATGGGCCGGACTGTAGAAGACCGTAATAAAAAAAAAAAAAAGGAAAAGAAAAAAGCAGTGCATTGATCCCTAGGCCTTTATTTTATTTTTTATTTTATTTTTGCTTCCTATTCACTTGTGTTACTGTGCGCAGTTCTTCGCTAATCCAAACGAGTAGAGGGAACCCAGTAGACATCAATATATCATTCGACCTCGTCAATCATAGTGTCTGCAAGAAACACAAATGTCATTCCTTTGTGGTAATTTAACCAAAATTGTCAGAAATGTTCTAGTACGTTATTACATACACACACAAGTACACACACACATATATATATATATTTATATATATATATATATATAAATATTATATATATATATATATATATATATATATATATATATATATATATATATAGATAGAGATATATATATATATATATATATATATATATATATATATATATATATATATATATATATATATATATATATATATATATATATATGCATATTTTTCTTATAAGATTTCTCGAATATTCAGGTCGGTAGAAGGAAATAAGTATACTGTGTAATAAATAAATAAAATAAAACCATAGCATCTACTTAAATAGCGTCTCTATAAGAAATAACGTTAAAGCGATAAATTATAATGTATCAGATTAATAAAGGAAAAATCCATTCCTAAATGTTGTTTAGATAAGGATACTGAACTGAGTAGACCTGTCTATTTCGAGAATCAAGAATGGTCTCTGTTCATAAGCGCGCACGCACAAAACATAAAAATTTCTTATATATATATATATATATATATATATATATATATATAATTATTTAATGAAAACAGACCACTTTAAGGTACCATTACAATAATTTATTTCATCAAAATCCTTTTAAGGACTCCGGATCATCAGGTAACACTTCCAACAACGAAAATTTTCGTTGTTGGAAGTTTTAACCTGATGATCCGGAGTTCTTTAAAAAGGATTTTAACACTCAATAAATTATTGTAATGGTACCTAAAAGTGGTCTGTTTTCATTAAATATTAGCTTGAGATTCACATTGAGCTCTCAGGATTTCATCCTCCTTGGAATTACCCATTCAGTTTACCAAGTTCTTCGTAACAGGATTATATATATATATATATATATATATATATATATATATATATATATATATATATATATGAACACATTTGACAGCCTGTTTTCTTTAAGACATTAAATAGTCCGTAAATACGTGAGGATCTTATTAAAAATGAGTAGACTATACTTGTTTGAATCATTTAATGACACACACACACACGCGCGGACAAACACACGCATACACATACACACACACTCATATACATATATATATATATATATATATATATATATATATATATATATATAGATAGATAGATAGATATGCGTATGTCTCTGTGTGATAAAATATATATTTTACATTATGATACATGATGGTATCTTATATGACTATGGGAATATGCTCAATATCAGTGATCGAGCGTATGTAAATATAAGAGTCCATACTGCAGTCAAAAGTTTATGTTCGCGTTCATGTGAATACACATACGAGCAAAATAAAGACGTTGACCATTCTTAATGTAAAACATTCTTTTTATAATCAAAGCCGATTTTATTTGGATTCTTTTTGTTTGTTTCCGTAATTTTTATTTTTAATTACCCCAAATTGTGATAAAAAGTGATCTACTAAGAATGTATGGAAATGTTGTAAGAACCTGGACCTCAATTTATTTGGATGATATTGCGACTAAAGGACTTTCTAAAATTTTCTTCATATAATATATATTCGCAAATAATTACATAAGCCACACTACAACATGTTTGACACGAAAACTGACTCTACACCTTTCGGATCATAGCTGAATTAGATTTCATTTAAATATTCATGGGGACCTACCGGACGCTATTCGTAACATAATTGTTGACAATGCAAATATAATACCATCATCTACATGCAAAAATGGCTAAAAAAAAAAAAAAAATGAAAGCCTTATTAATAAAAGCAAAAAAAAAAAAAAACACTCAATAATATCAACCGTGAACATGGACACAATAGCTTGACCGTTTTTGAAATATAAATACATACATGCAACATAACTTTTTCTTATTTAACAGATAAAATATTTAATCCTTGAAAATGGTTAAATGTATAACCGAATGCGCTCGGAATAAAAGAACATTCGGACAGTTTTTATATAATTTATCATCTGAAAAGAAAAAATATAACGTAATGAGAAATTGTATAAAAAAGTAAATCAAAGCACCTTATTTGTCATATTCAATGAAATGTGCATATAAAGGACTGCTGCCTAAAAAACAAACATATATATATATATATATATATATATATATATATATATATATATATATATATATATATATATTTCTCATTGACCACGTTTGTCCATAAATGTCGCATGCTTTAAACCTGTAGTTTTATCACACATACACACACATACACACACACACACAAACATACATATATATATATATATATATATATATATATATATATATATATATATATATATATATATATCAGCCCCATCAGTGCCCTACAAAAACTGGCGAAAGTCACAACAAAAATGCGGGGCCAGTCTAGATATAAAATCCCACTACACAAACGTCGCAGTCCAAAAATGCCCTAATCTCTTAAAAAACATCGAACACGATCAAAGAATAATGTCACTCTTCTAAAAGCTAAAATAATAAAACATCTGCTGCCTCATAACCTATCAATGTCACTTCACATTTAATAATGATTGTTACGAACAGAAATTTGGATCACCAATGGGATCGCCTCTCCGTGCAGTGCTGGCAATTATCTTTCTCGAGTCAGGCCCTTTCTAAAATATTTTACATTCACAATCAACATATTTTCATTATACTGATGATGCTGTAT
>CAHIKZ030000470.1:1352500-1375000 GCA_903632075.3 Acanthosepion pharaonis | reverse complement strand
GTTTGATTTAAGCGACTAAAATGAGTGGAAAGCATAATTTTAGTAAATGACTAATTGCTTGTGCTAATACACTGTCGTGCAGGTATATCTGAAGTCAAGGTATATCTGTCTAGTAATTCGATACATGACTAACGAGACATTTTTCCTGCAGTTGGTTGCAATTTGTTTCTGCGGTAGACTAGTTGCCAACCAAGGCAACCAGGTCTGTCCTGCTATTTATCCACAGTTAGGGGGAGAAGATGAAGATTCATACCTTTCCCGAGGGAATTAACACGTAAGTGAATGTAATGGATTCGACTGAAATTCGAACTCGGCTCGCCGATTCCTCAATCCCATTACTCCACCGTGAATCTTCTCGTACATAGATTCCCAATTTCAATGGCAATTTTTCAGATTCTCTTGAGGTTCTCTACGATTTAATAGATTTTATTTATATAACTATTTTTTCTGTTTTTTTCTTGTGGGGTACTAATACACTGACGTTGCAAATGTCAAAGTATATCTGACTAGTACTGTGTATGAGCCCATCTAACTTGACAATTCGATATGTTATCAATTCGACAATTATTCTGAAGACTTCCGAAGAGATATTGAGCCATGCATTTTCTCACATCTCCCTGGTGTTTGTGGGTGAAGGTCCTTACGTACAGACTTCTCCTCCACGTTGAATAAATGTTCTAGTCAGTTTAATGTCCACACTACTCCTCAGAATCTTCTTCAAAACAATTCTGGGCAATTTGTTTCCAAAAACAAAATTCTACTCAAATAACCTCCAGTAGTTTACGTATATATCTCGTTAGTTACTAGGTAGCAATCAGAATTCAATGATTTCAAAGGTTAGGGGAACCAGAGGAACCAATTTGCTCCGTATGAATACCGCCAATAGGGATATAACAACATGCTGGTGAAAACGGGAGACCCATGACGTCATTAATAATATAAGCCCGAGAAAAGAGGAAGCGATTCACCGGTAAAAACCGCACATTGTCAATCCATCTGTGAATAGGTGGCCATGTCATGAGTTCAGGCGAGGCATTTTCCCCTGTTGCTGCGAGGTTAACAGTGGCATCCTGGTGGTTCTTTTACAACCATAGTAGATGGAAGGTTTTATAACGGTAAAGAGATAGGTGGTTTGCCACTAAAATATTCACGATTAGTGGCAATGTCTTTCATCAGCTATTTCCATTGCCCTCTGGACAACGAAGTACTCGAATATGGTGCGAGTTTTTATGATCAGTTGTTTTGCAAAAATAGAAGCGCACAGGATATATATATATATATATATATATATATATATATATATATATATATATATTCTATTATTCTATATATTCTGCATTCAACACCATCACTCGATAAGACACCAGAAGTGTTGAAACTAAATGGTTATTTTGTAGTGATTTTATAACATATTTATGTCATAATAATGTTCGAATAAATAATTATATATATATATATATATATATATATATATATATATATATATATATATATATATGTGTGTGTGTGTGTGTGTGTGTTAGACCAAGGTCCACGAAATTAAAACAACATGTGGAAGCTGTTAGTATGACTGTCAGTCTTGTTTGGGGGTGAACTACTATCGGCTCGACTCGATTCGTCCCTCTCTCTTGAGAGGCGTAGTATGCATAGTGTTAGGAAGAGTTCATTCTATATTTATAGGTAAGGACCCATGACAATAGATATATATATATATATATATATATATATATATATATATATATATATATATATATATATATATATTGCAAAATAGTCATTCAAAGAATAAATCAATCAAGTTAATGTAATCATGGCGAATTAACAGATTAAGAAGAATTAACTTACTGACCAATCGCTGGGCGACGCGATCATTGTTAATATGTCAATAAGTTAATGCCTTTTTAAACCTTTAGCGAAATGAAACCGCTATTAATCTCATTAACTTTATTGATTTATTATTTGAATGACTATTTTACAAAATTAATTAAGCTGCATAATTTATTAATTTGAATATGTATATATATATATATATATATAATTATTTTTAAAAAAATATGTTTCCTTCGCTACATAAGAATTCTCATGTTTCATAAACGAGACCCGAAATCTCAATATAATTATTAAAATTAAATTGAGTTAAAGTATCAAGCCCTGTTTCAACCTCAAACGAAAATTTGGGAATAACTAATCTTGAAATTTACGCATCTTTATAAGCATGTTTATTCGCAAAATTAATTACTGTGGAAACGGCTGGGACGACGGTTTTGATCACGGGTCTAAGAGTTAATTTTTATCCACATATCAGTCACCTTTGGAAAGAGGTCATCAGAACTCTTATGTAGCGAAGGAATCATATTTTTTTTTTAAATAATTATAGTTTAAGCTCTACTTCTATATGGAGCACTGCTTTTTAAAAATAAAAACAAAAATACTAAACAACTCCGGATTATTTACCTAATATGTTCTTTACTATTTTCCTACATACCTGCACACACACACACACACACACACACACACACACACACACACACACACACACACACACACACACACACACACACATATATACACACACACACATATACACACACACACACACACACATATATATATATATATATATATATATATATATATATATAAATGTAAATGGATATAAATCCGACAGAATGAAGAAAATTTGGAAAAAACAAACAAAATCCTTAAATGCAATTATGTTTAAAATGAATGAAATGTCGACGTCTGACGTTTCGGTTTAATAAACTTTTTTCAAGACAATATTCATTAAAATACAATTCTGTTCGATTTCACAAAGACGATGGACATAAAAACAAGTCTTATCCAAAACAGATAACTGAAAATTTTTAAAATGATCAGCTTTCCGTTTAACATGGTCACGTTGTCGTCACATGGGCGACGCTTTCAAAACGTATTCCTAAAAATTTGTGATTATTTTGAAATGAAAAAGAAAATGAAAAGAATTCGTATCCGAGACAATTATTACAGAGAGCTAAAAATAAAGCGTTGAAAATTCACTCATCAGCGCAAAATGACTCCTCAAAGGCCACTACAACTACATCAATGAAAGATACAATTTCAGTTGCCTCTGATAATATTTCGTTTGGTCGCATCTTTCTACCAAATAACCATTTGACCGAACGTATCTCTCATAATCTAAATGCATTAAAAATTAGAACTACTATATTACCTACTAGGACTATCCGTAGTTTATTAAATAGCACCAGCAGACAACATATTACATCCGATGCTTGCATCTATCAAATATCATGCAAAAACTGTGACCTAAAATATGTGGGTGAAACATGTAGGTCCGTAAAATCTCGTGTTTTCGAACATAAACGGGATATTCGCCTCGGAATTTTTAACAATGCTTTAGTTGTACACACAACTAAAGCAGATCCTAATTCGATTTCGATTCCGTGAAATTAAAATTTTTCATAATAAAAATCTCAGGAGGATTTATGAAGCAGGTATAATATCCATCTCACGCACGGTGAATACTAGACCTGGTTTCTTTAACGTTTCCCCTTTTTTAGCGAGATTAATGCTCGACAAGCACACACATAAAAAATTTTAGATCCTAATAGAATTATTTTCATTTTCTTTTTCATTTTAAAATAATCACAAATTTTTAGGAATACGGAAAGCTGATCATTTTAAAAATTTTCAGTTATCTGTTTTGGATAAGACTTGTTTTTATGTCCATCGTCTTTGTGAAATCGAACTGAATTGTATTTTAATGAATATTGTCTTGAAAAAGGTTTATTAAACCGAAACGTCAGACGTGGACATTTCATTCATTTTAAACATAATTGCATTTAAGGATTTTTTGTTTGTTTTTTCCAAATTTTCTTCATATATATATATATATATATATATATATATATATATATATATATATATATATATATATATATATATATATATATATATAATCATTTATGATGGTTTTGAATGTAGATTCTAGATTCAACACTATCACTTAAGACACCAGAAGTGTTGAAACGAAATGGCTATTTTTTGTAGTGATTTTATAACATTTTTATGCTATAATTCTCGAATAAATGATTATGTTTGTTCTACTCTGTAGTGAATAGTATTTGTTGGTAACTGAAATTTATTCATTATACACCAATCCTATAATTGTATATATATATATATATATATATATATATATATATATATATATATATATATGATGTGTGTGTGTGTTTACATCAATAAGTTATTACTTTTCTAACGTTATCGCTTTTTGCTGATACATGATTTAGTTGTTTTCCTTATTCTATCATCCATTGTTTATTTGTATTTGTATTTATTTATTATATTTTGTAAATTATTTTCATTACATATTCTTAAATTTTTTTTTATAAGATGAACTGGAAAGAAGACAATTTGTTATAAAATATGTCCAGGGTGATTCCCAGTGCTGTAATATTTGACAATGGCATACCTACTAGTATTGCTCAGAAGCTGGTGTCGACATATACGAACTGTATGAAAAATCAGGTTTTTCACAAAAGAATTCCGGTGTCACATTATACTTAAACTAGGCCTATATCCTATTATATACGATAGATGGAGGGGGAACCTCGGGTGGTGTAATGGTTAACAAGCTTGTCTCGCTAGAACAATTACGAATGATTAGTGAGTTCAAACCTCACTGGGTGCTCCTTACTTTCGGCTTTGTACCACATCCAAGCTACGCTTGGAAATCACTATATGATAGATGGAGGGACATGCTCACAAGTTCAAAAATTATTTGTTCTTTCTGTCTGGTATCCAATTTTAACTCCAGTAATTCACCTCATATTGCCATGAACAAGGTAGCCGGTGTTCACGCTGGCACACCACGTGTCGCGCATTTGGTCGTCTGAGTATTTCAATAACGTCAAAATAAGATGACACTACCTATCATTACCTTCACATCCAACCAAACCTTGACGTTTGATACGTTAGTCTAATGGTGATTTGCATGGTCAAATTGTAGAAGGTTTCATACATGGTTATTGCCTGTTATAATTTGACGTTCGTATACAATCCACATTACTAGTATTTCCAGTTAATAATCACCCACCATGAATAAGGATTCTGATATATATATATATATATATTTTTTTTTTCATATTAAACTTGCATGTGAATAAGCTATACATTTTCTTTCAGGGAGAAGCAAATTAAAAGTGAAGATTCGATAATAAAAAGGGGCGTAAGTTATCGGGTTTTAGACATAGGCTAAAGATTTGTTAGGGGCAACTGATTGATTTTATTTTTCCAGTATTTTTTCTTCAGATAAAAAAAAACATTTATCATTGTAGTTTGTATTTCGGTAAGACAAAAATCAAACAAACAAAATTGGTCCCGTCATTAAAAGACGTAAGACAATGATTAAGTTTGAATTACTTTGAAGTTCGACGAGAGTTCGATTTGACATATGAGACCTGTTGTTGTTGTCGACCGGAAGTGATGGCGTCAACCAATGTCTCGCGTTGTTTCACGTCTCGCCAAGTAGAAGGTCAGAGGAGGAAGCGAGTTTAGCTGTAAGTCTGGCCAGGAAATCAGATCAAAAGCATTCGATTCGAAGCTGTGCTGAGATTCATCACCATTGTCTTCCGGGAAGGGCGTAGAGAATGAAATCGAGCGAATCAAAGGGCGAAAGAGTTCGACAGATTTTCACATCGAAAGGGCAAAGTTGGGATGGAAAGTTAGGATAGGGTGAATTGCACCGAGGAAATAACAAAAACGAAACATTGCTTCTTTATTACCCGTATCTTGATCACAAAAGTTATTTCGGCTAGCGATTGATGCATAATAATCACCGATGGTTCTCTTAACAATTCAGGATGAATTACTTGATATATCTCAGGTGATAAAACACAGTCAGTAAATGCGATATAATTTGAGGATTAACAACAGGAAAAATAATCAAAATTGAAAATAAAAATTGCGCGTAAATTTCACTGATATAAATTAATATTAACAATTGTATTACAAAAATATGAGAAACTGTGGAAATCACAAATTTAATACATTTTTTATTTTTTTCTTTAAATCATTTCACTCCTAAGCAAGGTAGTAAAGCCGCTTAGATGCAAGGAAGAACTAAGCGAGAAGGAAAAATGATGAAAAGAAAACATTATTAAAGAGAAAGGACAATAAAAGAACAGCAATTTAGAAGACAGAGACTCAACCATACGACGGTGGTAAAGGGACAGAAGCCGAGCCGCCAGATCAGGACCAATAATATTGCTGATGCTTCTTTGGATGTAATCAAGGAGCTCAAGATAAATAGTAAGGGTACAGGGCCATATGTGGCAGCAATATTCTAAGAATGGATGTATGGTAGACTTATAGTTATATAGGAGAGATTCCAAAACTTGTGCAGAATATTGCGAGACAGGAGGATTTTTTTTTTTTGGTAACAGAGAAAAGAATACTGAGCTGATAATTGGCAGTTGTCATTCTTTACGAAAGCGAATGTTTAGCGATTTCCTCAAAGATGGAGAAGAGACTCGAGGCGACGAAGATGTGGTCCTACAGAATGCTTTTAAGGATATCCGGGCGTGTGAGCAACGTTGAGGTCTTAGAGAGGATGCAAACCAGGAAGAGGCGTATACTTAATATCAGGAAGAAGCAGCTGATGTTCTACATTTCCGAGCGCTTTCGGCTGTACATTTAGCCATTATCAAGGATGATTTTATTTTTTCATTCTAATTGGCTGTATGGGTTGTTTGTATGTTTCTAGAGTTAAGGCGTTTCTCAGATGGTTAATGAAGAGCAATTTAGTTTTGGTGGCGCTAAAATGAACAAGATATCCTTTTACAAAAGTGATGGTCATTTATGACATCAATCGCCAATTTGACGCTATCGGGCCGATCAGACTTAGTATCTGAACCGGATTAAAAAGTCATCATCATAGGTACCTAGTTGAGAGCTGATGTCATCGGGAAGGTCGTTGGTGAAGATGAAAAACAATGTAGGACCAATGATAGAGTCCTTGCAGACATCAACATTAGTGTAAAAGGATCTAGAAGAGTGGCCGTTCAGGACAACTTTCATTTCACGATTGGATAAGAAAGATCGGACCAGAGTGAAACACCGTAATTTTTCAATTTGTGAAGATGACCTAAAGGTCAAACGCTGTCGAAGGCTTATCTAGACCTTGATAGACTCTTTCCGCAATTATCGCCAGTACATCAACAGCTGAACTAGAGAACAGAAAGACATATTGCTTGTTTGAAAGAATGCTCTGCGATGTGAGATGCTTAACAAATTCAGCATTGATTCGATCCTCTAGTAGTTTACCAAAAACATGTAGAAGGCTAATAGACTGATAGTTAGAAGAGCTGGACTGTTTATATGAACTCTTAAAAACTGAAGATCGGAGGAGGATATTTAGCATTCAGGAAAGCAAGAAGCAACAAGGCATTTATTATACAGACGAAACTTTTAAAGTTGTTAGCAGAAATATTGATTTATGCTTTGTATGGTTTGGGCAACTCGAGGTGGTGTAACGGTTAGCCAGCTTGTTTCGCTAGAACAATTACGACTGAGTAGTGAGTTCGATCCTCACTGGGTGCCCCATACATTTGGCCTTGTGCCACATCTGAGCTACGAGTGGAAAATCATTAATGGGCTCCTCGAGGTGGTGTAATGGTTATCAAGCTTGTCTCGCTAGAAAAATTACGACTGAGTAGCGAGTTCGATCCTCACTGGGTGCCCCATACTTTCGGCTTTCTGCCACATCTGAGCTAGGCTTGGAAAATCACTAATGGGCTCCTCGAGGTGGTGTAATGTTTATCAAGCTTGTCTCGCTGGAACAATTACGACTGAGTAGTGAGTTCGATCTTCACTGGGTGCACCCCCCCCTAATTTCGGCCTTGTGCTACATCTAAGCTATGCATGGAAAATCACTATACTTTCTATCGTTTCAAGCTTATCACAAAAGAGATTAATCTCTGATTATTAATCAAAAATAAAATGAGAGAATACAAAGAACTGTGTTGTGCCAATTCTTTAAGTCGATTTGTCCCTCATTTTTTGTTTTTCACACTACAGCTAAAATTTATCATCGGTGTAAAATACGGATATATCTCAGTCACGAGGCTGACTCTTGTCACTAATGCTATCTAAGTGGAATACTGTGACAGCCGGGGGAAAACCTGATACGGAAATCCGACGACGCATCAAAGTAACCAAAGATAGCTTCCGACATCGACGACGTCGTCGAACAAGGCAGCCATGATGGCGACAGCTGTCCAGTGTTTTCAGCCGAGACAACTATTCATTGAAAATGTCTACTTCTACTATGCTATAAAGATTGTTGTGATATGTGAATATATACGACCATTTATAGATGTCTGTTTATTAACATGACCACACGATTTATATTTAACGCAAAATATCACAAAATATGAGATAAAACGGTTTTTATAACAACATTTATATTTATTTTTTGTTTAATGATGTACATGCATAGAGGTTACTATTTTTACTGGGGAAATTGATTTTTTGTTGAATGAATTATAAAGCAGAGAAATGCTGAATAAACTTTGAGCTATAGAAGAGTATTTCAAAGAGAAAGGTTCTTGTTGCTTGTTTGGAAATGTTTTGTAATGTCGTTTGGAAAATGTCATACGTGCGTGCATGCGTGAATATATTTTAACGTCTGACCGTACATGGTCGAGACGGGATCCTTTAAGGTTACATCTTCGCAAGAAAAGAGAAGAGAAGAGAGAGAGAGAGAGTAAATGAGCCAGCTTGTGTCTGCTATTTATAATTAATATAATCACGTGACAGGCTCACGGAAAATTGGCGGAAATCTTTGCTTGGTCACGCGCTGGAAAAATATTTGTATGTTGGCGGATTGCAACGCCCACTTGTGTGTTTATTAACCAATTAGAAGCTGATATTTCCTGAAAATCTGTATGAAGCTGGCCAAGCTTTTGATTCTCTTTTTGCACAGATTTGTCCAAAATTCAACATTGATAACAAAGTGATAGCGGGATGTTAAAAAACACGCGTCTAGTTTTAATTTTCGTGTCCTCTTTTTGCGACTACCATTCGTAAGAAACGCATGCGTATAAGGTAGATTTTCAAAACTAACGTTCTAAACATATTTGAATATTGTCTTAGCAGAAAATGTAAATAAATCTAAATTTTCACTTTAACAACGCCTTATCTCCTAGTGTATTAGTGGCGTAAAGAAGAACGGGCGTGATTGGTGTGTGTTTATTGCGACGGGCGGCAGAAATAGCCGACAAGCATTCGGATTAAACGAAAGTGTGTTTGATATTGCAGCCGATAAGAAAAAAAAAGACAGTCGGCGAGTTGGCTTGTGAACTCTCCGTATGGAGAATTTGTTCACGCTATCATTTAAGTTTTTTAAAGGATTGTGTTTGTCAGCCGTTGGTGTGTTGACGTCTATCAATGTGTATAAATAGCCTATCAAAGATTTATTTTCGTCAAAATGACAATTTCAATCGAGATTTTTAAACATTTTGCAAAAAATGTCCTAAATAAATAATCATTGTTTTAACTGTAGAGACACCCCTAACTTACCGACAAATCTATTTAACGACCGCGGACTTACCTTAGTTAACGACTAATATTTTGAACGAACTTAAAACCAGCTATATAATCTCAAACAGAATTTTAAAAAAAAAATCCAACATATCCCCAGTGTACATTGTCCGAAAACTTTCATCATGATTGTTTTTCTTTCGACAAAAAGAATCAAAATAAATAAAAAATATATAAAATACATATATAAATAAAATGCATAAATTATATATAATATATATAAATAAATATATAAATAAATATTATATATAAATATATATATATATAAATATATATATATATATATATATTTATATAAAATATATAATATATAAAATTAAATATATATATATATAATATATATAAAATATAATATATAATATATAAAATATATAATATAAAAATATAATAATATATAAAATATATAATATAAAGATATAATAATATATAAAATATATAATATATATAATTATATATAAATAAAATATATAAATTGTATTTATTCAAAATAAATAAGTAAGATGACAAATAAATAACAATTTATAACTTAATAGGATTTGATACAAATGGTGTAAAAATGGCACTAAAGAAATCTGAAGCTGGTTGACACTAGTGCCATGTCCAATATGGCTGAAATAGCGAATACAACTGTTTTCTGTGGGACAACCTCGATACTGCGCGAGTCCTTCGATCGAAAACCACCCATTAAGAGAGGAATGTCATATTATGAAGCTTAGGGTGGATTTGTCAGCTCATAAATAAAATCATCGTTTACAATTTGCAGAATTAAAAAAAATATAAAAAATGTCGACTTTGTACATTGTTCGATAACTTTCATCATGATTGATTTTCTAACTTGACAAAATGAATCAAAATAAATAAAATTTATAAATAAAGTGATCAATGAATAACAATTTACTTGTACTTTATTGGCAGCTTGCATGTCGATGTAATACACAGAATCGAAAGCTGCTTTTAGAATTTGTTTATTACGTTTACTCTTCAGCACATTGCAGTTGCGTATTAAACGTTTCCAAGAAAGAAATAATACAAATAGTTTAAAAGTTACATTAAAGAATTCTGAAGCTGGTTGATACAAATGACACATCCATTATGGCTGAAATAGCAGATACAACTTCTTTCCGCGGGATCACCTCGTTTACTGTCCAATTCCTTCGTACGAAAACCGCTCATTAAGTGAGGAATGGCTTATATAAACAAGGTCGCATTTGTCGTCACAATTACATGACTTTCTTTTTTTAGCGTGAGTTCTGTTACCATAAAGGACTCATTTAAAGAAGGCGCTGTAACTGTAACACGTGTCTGCTTGAATTTTGAGCTGAAAAGAAACAAAACGCGAGAGACAAGTTTGTAAAATTGGAGTACTGTGTGAGCTTTATAGGAGTAGAAGTTTTCATTGAGTAGTGCCCTTGGCTACTAACACGGGACACCGTTCGCCACTGTCACTGTTTCCGGTCGTAGGCAGTTGTCTTCACTGGGTAGTCAAGGTCGATCATCTCGTTAAAATTGGCGACAGACAGGCAAATGGCCGCGATAGATCGGATGAACCTTCTGAGAAATTGGGAAGAATCATAACTGTCTACGTCCTGAAAGGAGTGGTTGGTAATAATGAAAAGTACGTTGGAAATAATATAGAACAAAGAAGAAATTAACTATGAGTTGCTTCTTCGACCTGCCTTTTCTTTGCAGGACGTGGGCGATCATGATTCTCCAAAATTTCGTGTCCTTTGAAGCTCTGTAAATTTTCTTATTGGTATCTTTCCACGCCCCTGTTCTGCCAAACACACACAACGCTCGTTTGACAGGTTATGCACTGTTTAACTCTGCCCCTCGCGCCTTCGGCTTACGGCCAGATCACGGTTTCGTATGATCTTTTAAGTTAAGCAACGCGGAACATGGTCAGTTCCTGGATGGGTGACCGCTTGTGAATACTAGGTGCTGTGAGCTTGGATGTGTGAGTGCCGTAATGTATAATACATCGAAATTGTTAAGCCGAGTTCCAATTCCAGTTGATTTCATTATATTTGCTTACATGCAAATAATCTTCGGAAAAGGTATTAATCCACCATTTCTCACCCAGCTACGGGTTAATTAATAAGATTTGAATAACTAAAACATTATTATTCCCCACTACCCCAAAATATTCTTACAATCTAAAAATATTTTCTGGCCTTAAATTACCCGTAAATTGTTGATCAGCCTTAGAAAATAAATCAAGTAATCTCTTGCCCTCATTATGCCCCGTTAGTGATAATTTCTCTAAGCCCCCAAAATTTCAACCGTCGCTCTGTTGTCTTGCTTACGTAGTTATAACTTGAATCTATTAAACTTCTTTCATTTTCGACTGGCGTATATAAACCAAACTCTACTCTGTACACACAAACATAAACATACACACATATATGGCTTAACGATTGCGTCCAGCATAAAACAGCCTTTGAGTGTTGACTTCAATGTTCACTTTTATATTTACGTACGCTCTATCTCTGATATTGAGCACTTTATATTTATATCACATAAATATAGCACACCTATATATATATATATATATATATATATATATATATATATATATATATATTTTATATAATATAACAGTTTTATTGAATATAACAGTCATTTGCTTTAGGTTTTTTGTACAATTTCTCATGTGATCTTATATTTTTTTCTCGGAGGATAGATTATATAAAATTATACAATTGTTCTTTCTTTCTGAGCGCTTTCGGCTATACATTTAGCCATTTTCGAGGTTGAAATATATTAAATTTTAACAAGAAATAGCTTGTTGTATGTATATATTTTTATAATGTTTTCATTTTAAAACACGCTCGGAAAGAAAGAACAATTGAACAGCTTTTATATCATTTATGCACCGAAAAGAAAAAAGAAAGATTATATGAGAAAATATATATATATATATATATATATATATATATATATATATATATATATATATATATATATATAAATCAAAGCACATTGTATTATATTAAATGAAACGTGCATGAAAAAAAAGATTACTGCTTAAATACATACATACATACACACACACACAAAACACACACACACACACACACACACACACACACACACACACACATATATATATATATATATATATATATATATATATATATATATATATATATATTTCACTGCGTTTCACTCTTTGCAAGTTTAAGACTGTAGTGATCGGGAATCATCCTGTTAGGAGTCGGTTCCACAGGGCAGCGGTTCCGCGGGAAAAACCTGCTCAAATGAAACTTATCTTTCATAGATGGAATACGAAGGGAATGTGGGTGATTTGCTACTATGTAAGCGACAGCCGTATTCCTGCCGTTAAGGATTGACTTGACGGAACCAGGACATGTAGTTCGTCTGAGCACTTCGCGTGGAAGCAGCGATAGAGCATCGCGAGGCTTGCCACATCCCGCCCGTGGAAGAGAGAGGTTGGAGTGAGGAGAATATTTCGTCACTCGTTGACATGGACAACTTCAAGGAATATCACTGTAATTGCTGGAATTATGTAATAAGTACGAAAATAGAAAATGCTATACGAACGACAAACAGTTTTGTCTTTCTTTTTCTTAATCTTTGTGACGCCAACTTGTTTTTCCCAGCCGAGGAGCAACGGCTTTCAATATTTCGCTATTACATGACTCTATTTCGAGTAACAGGCACACACATCTCCGTTTGCTACTTACACGGTTTATTATCGCTTTCCCGTCTGAGCTAATGAACGTAGAAATAACGGTAATTCAGTTACCTGACACAGAAATATTTCTCTCCTGTGATTGCAAACTAAGTCTATTAGACGATTATCACGGAAATGTATTTTTTTTTCTTCTAGTGCAAAAGCCAGAGAAACAAATTCACGAGAAGCTCCCTATTTCGGTCTTGTGTTTTTCATTGTATCCAAGAAGCAAGAGAATCATATCATATCACCAAAACCGTTAATCTTTATTATTTCCATTTCTTTTCTTTCTTTTTTTTCATCAGAAAATGCTTATCCTGGTCTAGCATTTAGATAGCACAACTGTAAGACAGTAAGGAGGCGCAGAAAATACAAAAAAAAATGATGGCTTTGAATAGTTTCGTCTTGTAGTCGATTTTCTTACGTATCCTGTCCCAACAGTGCTGAGAATGACGACAAACTATATCTAACAGCAAGGTCTGTGATCGGGAGGTTGAAGGTTTTGCGGAATGTGGAAGCACTTCTTAATTGCTGTTGTTCCCAGGTTCAACCTGACAAGGGGTTTTAGCACCTGTTAGGGCCCCAGCTATGGGAAAATAGTAAACATACAAACAAAACCCTAAAAAAGTATAAAAATATTTTTATATAAAAATTACCAACAATATATATTTTTAGTAAGTTACCAACAATACATTTTTATCGTAAAATGATCAATAATACATTTTATCTTTAGTTGAAATTATGCAATTGAGTTCAAAATATATATACTATAAGCCATTGAATTGTGTTCAAATATTTAAATTATGGCATTAAATAACATATACAGGTTGATACGCCGCAAGAAAAAAATCAGTCAATCAGTCAACCCTACAGGACGCGGCTTATGGCCATATAGCGTTGAAACACCAATTCCTGAATGATCATTGAAGTTAAGCAGCGTCGAGTCTGGTCAATTTCTAGCTGTGTCCGTTTTGGAATATCAGGTGTTGTAAGCTTGGATGTTCAGAACTTGTAATGTTTAATGGCTCGGTATTTTTAATTGGAGAGCTGAGTTCCAATTTCAGTTAGGTTTGTTATATGCACTTTTCCGCAAATACCCTTGGGAAAGGTATGAACCCATCCACAGCTATGGATTAATTATTAAGACTTGAGTCACTAAATCATTATTATCGTCCTACAAATTAAAACTTCTTCCATTCTAACAATATATTTTCTAGCTTTAAATTACCTACAATGGATTGGTAAGCCATAGAAAATGAATTAATTAAAAACCTATAGGATGTCTATTTTCACAAATTCATATCATTTTCAGCACAAAACAAGGCATCTACCCTTACTCTCCGATCTGCCATCCATTTACACAAGATCGTTAAATAGGTTACTCGATATTTCCTGTTTGTAATCAATGTTCTTTGCGATTCGTGTTACCCATGTCCTCGTTCTTCATTTTCAGACCAAGTCCATAAATATATTTCGAAAGATAACTTAATATATATATATATATATATATATATATATATATATATATATATAGAGAGAGAGAGAGAGAGAGAGAGAGAGAGAGAGATCTTTGATATATCCGAGGGTGAGTCAATTTTTTATTTTATTATATAAGTAATAAGGAAACAAGCAAATGTACAGTACATCAAGATATAGCTATACATCACAGGTTCACAGCCCTACTTTTCAGCATAGTTACCACATATTTCAATAGCAATGCTCCACCTAAAAATGAAGGCCTGTATCCCAGTTTCGTAAAACTCAGTCGTCTGTTGATATAGACTTTTAGAGCAGATTTCACAGCTTCATCACCGCCATAAAATTTCCTCCTGGGAGCAATGAGATGGAAGTCTCAATATGCAGAATCACTGATTGATATAAAGGAGAGTAAGGAGGAAGTGAGAAGTATATATATATATATATATATATATATATATATATATATATATATAGAGAGAGAGAGAGAGAGAGAGAGAGACAGAGAGAGACAGAGAGAGACAAATAATATTTGGCCCTGGACTTGAACAGGTTAAAATTTAAATCTCTAATTTTTATATAATTTTATATATATATATATATATATATATATATATATATATATATATATATACATACACACACACACACATATATATATATATATATATATATATATATATATATATATATATATATATAGAATGTACATACATATACAGAATGTTTTAACATCATAGGTATATTATTAGGACTCCTGTGAAAATGTGCTATTTTTGTACATTCTGGAACTGGATAGATATGGACAAGTTCTTCTAATGACGGTGTCAGTTGTTAAAATCAATGAGTCGTGAATCGAACATGCTAGGACTATGATATTTAATGATAAGCAGTCTTTTACATCACCCCTCTTCAGCTTTGTGACATTAGCAAAAGTATTTTTGATAAATAAACACACAGACATTTCTCATACCACTGCCATGAAATACTTTAAAAGTTATTTTAAAGCAATAGACATTTACAGTACCTTTCACGTGCTCAGGCAGCCTATAACAATAAAAGAGTACCTTCTTGTCTTAAAGAAATTCCGTAAGTTTATTCAACTGTGCAGTTAGATTTATTGTTCTTTTTTATCCATATTTGTTGTCTACGATAAAAACGTAAAAGTTTTCCATAATTTCAACGCTCATTTTTTCTTCGGAAAGGGTCGTACTGCCCAATTATTCTGTTGTGTATATTTGTAAGTTTTTCATCTAATGTCTCTCTTGCCTTAAATATCGGCGGCAGTAAAAGTGGATGCGCAGGTGGTGTAATGTGTAATGTCTCTGAATTGCTAATCGGAGAGCCGAGTTCCAATTTCTATTGGGTTCGTTATATTCGCTTACGCGCAAATAATCTTATGATTCCACCTCTTCTCCCATGGCTTCGTTTCAAATATTATGAATTGTACCCCTATAGCCATTGTACCCCTATAGCCATTATTGTACCCCTATAGCCATTATTATCCCATAAAAATAAATAAATAAATAAAATTACGTATAAAATATTTAGATTTCGGCATTAAATTACCCAGAGATGTTGATATGCCGTTAAAAATTAAAAATTAAATTAAGGAATCTTGCGTTCACCAAGTCTCAGAGTAGAGGATTTGACACTGATAGAATATATTGACAGAGGAATTCGACGAACATCCTATCTAACCCACCTGTGTAAATGTCATGCAGAACAGGTATTAGGATACATAGTTTAAAAAAAGCCACAGATTAAGAAGAGTTACGAATTGACAGGACATTATGAAGGGCCATTAATGCTCACGTCCTGAATGGACAGGTACATTGAAGATGAATCAAATATCACGTGACTTCATCATTTTGTTATCTCTGCAATTTCGTTTCACTTCTTTGCTAAATGTTACCTTGAAGCTTTGAGATTAGAAATTAATATCTTCCGAGATGCTCTATTTTATTAAGATGAGAAGAATACATGATAATATATTGAATAAGCCAAAGCATATCGACAATTCGTCCTTTGAAAGCATGAAAGGAAAAAATATAGAGAGATTAAACAATTTCTTTTCACTGCGGTCCATCAAACAGGGGAGATAATCCAATGTAAAGTAGCATTAGATTATAACTGATCAACTATGTTTATTTTTAAGTTTTTATCGTGTAGAATCTATAAGTCAATGGGGCCGCAAATTCTTTAACATGATCTCCAAGAAGGTACTGACAAATATTTCATGGCAACTAGCCAAAATATGGACGTAATGCTAATCATGAAACCAGTTTTGTATTATACGAAAAGCGCTGATAAATTATTAACATCGTACAAAGATTTGACAATTTCTTCCCGCTAAATAATCTGGGTAGCAAGTAAGTGCGGGCGCGTTGTTCATCGAAGCCTAACACAGTCTGTCATCTTTTATTTGGAAAACTATGAGCTAATTACCAACAGCGAAGCCTTCATTTAGAGAAAGTGGCAACTCTAGTCGCGGTATCGAATAGGTTGTCAAAATAAATCAACATTACATTCTTGTGTATTGTCAGATTCCCACGTTCTGAATTCACTTATGCTTTCTGCACCATTCTTTGAGATCATGCGTTTGCCATATTTGTTTACGGTGGATTTTACAAGCGTTAAAATCTGATCGAAGGCGATAGAACACACGAATAAGAGAGTGGAGATTAAAAGTGTTTACCTAGGAGGAGGCACGGTGCATTAATAGATATTGAGGATTGAGGAATCTGAGAGCCGGTTTCGAATTCCAATCGAATTCATTCCATTCACTTACGTGGTAATACTCTTGAGAAAGGTATGAATCCTGTTCTTCTTCCCCCTAGACTGGGTTCTATAGCCTTGGATAGCAACAGGTCTACCGCAGATAGAAATGGAAACGTAAGTGTGTATCAAGTTATATTTTAGTCATAAATAATAACCGTTTAGGCGCTTTGAAACCGGTGTAATGGTTCGATCCTCACTGCGTGCCCCATACTTTCCGCCGTGTGCCACATCTAAATTATGCTTAGAAACCCCCCGTAAATAAATTTCGTTTCTTTTTATCAAATTTAATCTAAAAAATAAATTACGATTACATTTTATTCAATTCTATATTCACTGTTATTTGCAATTACTTGTTTTCACCTATCAGGCAGTTCATAGATACCTTCTGAATAACATTTTTGTAAATAAAAACCGTTTCCGGTGACCTTTTGAATCTGTGCACCCGATCAAAAGCTTTTGCAGCGATAGAAATGGTCATAATTATTGGTGCAAGGTTAGGAAAATATGAAGAGTGAGCAGAAGAAAGATTTTTACCTGTGTTATTTTTGCTGTTTCTCTTCATTCTATAATAACGGAAGTTATAGACTGAAGAGAAACAATATTTTTTCCTATTGACGAGCGCAGAGCACATTTCAAAATACTTTAGGGACACATTGCAGCTGCTGAGCCTATAAACGCGCATTTAATTTATCATTTCATTTAGAGAACAGTAAATTCTCTCATACGCACAATGTTACATTTATTCCATCGAGCTCAATATTTTGCGTCGCTTTTGGAGTTTTATTCGTCTCAGTCCAGTGTCTTTTGTGTTGAAAGTTGTAGTATATAAGCACACTCAACATTTATTCTAACTTTTCACTTAAGAGTATAGACAATTTTTCTCTCCGGAATCTATCCTAAATATCAATAAATCTACCATTCGTCCATGCTTAGAATATTGCTGCCATATAGAGTCAGGTGTTCCTGCTGTATATTTAGAGATCATTGATAAAATCCAAAGAAGAATAAGCAACATTTTTGGTCTTTCTTGTGTCTCTGATTCCGTCACTTTCCAAAATGTTCCTTTTCTATGAATACTTTCATGGCGATTGGTCGCAATCAGCTCCACGCTATATTTTAAGAATTTAAATGCATCACTAAACTGGTGAGGAGGTCTCATCAATTTACAGTTGAGTTAAGTAGATGTTAGCGTAACTCCTATGCTGACAATTTATTTTCTCTTGCACTTCTCGCTTGTGAAACTCTGTTCCCCTTCCACTTTTTCCAACTCACTTTAATCTTTAAAATCGTTTCGATTTTCGAATTCTTCCATACCCAATAACCCCTTGTGTTGTTTAGTGGATTTTTTTTTTTTGCCTTTCTTGGTGTGAATTCGCTTTTATAAAAAATTCAGTGCTAATTCGTTGTTTCAATTGGTTCGAATAAATGGGAATTATTTTTTATCCCTTTTATTATTTTTTAATGCGTTTTCTTTTTAAAATGAAGTAAGCAATGACGGCTCTTCATATATTCTGTTTTTAATTATCTGTGAATTCCTATAACATCTTGGGAAACACAGTGGAGTTGTTTCCGGTTGTGCTTTCTTTTCTGATTTTTTTTTTTCATCCAAAATGAGTTCGTTTTCGTTTTCCTCGACTTTGTTAATTACCATGTTTAAAGAGCCTAGTTTAAACATTGTAACCATATTTAAAAAGCCTAGTGTAAACATAATAAATATGTTTAAAAAGCCTAATTTAAACATTGTAACCATGTTTAAAAAACCCAATGTAAACATAATAACCATGTTTAAAGAGCCTAGTTTAAACATAGTAGCCATGTTTAAAACCTTAGTCTAAACATAATAAACATGTTTAAAGAGCCTAAGTTTAAAAATAGTAACCATGTTTAAAAAGCCCAGTGTAAACATAATAACCATGCTTAAAGAGCCTAGTTTAAACATAGTAGCCATGTTTAAAAGCCTTGTTTAAACATAATAAACATGTTTAAAGAGCCTAGTTTAAACATAGTAACCATGCTTAAAAGCCTAGTGTAAACATAATAACCGTGTTTAAAGAACCTACTTTAAACATTGTAACCATTTTTAAAAAGCCTAGTGTAAACATAGTAACCCTGTTTAAAGAGCCTAGTTTTTACCTGGGATGAATACATAGGTTCCTGACTTTTCTAAGGTCATTAGGGCGAAATTAAAAAAAGACCAGGCTTTTCACCTTCGATTAATTTTGCGCTACCCACAGAGCCAACTAATTATAGACATTTAATAAACATTTTTTATTAGACGACGATAGGACTCCCAATACCGACAGATGGACGGAAAGATAAATTTGTTCGGCATAACTGTAATATTTAATTAATAAGACAGTATTTTGTAACAGTGGAAAACCTATTTTCACGTAGTTATTTAAACCGATCTTATTTCACCTTGTTCAAGTTACTTTTTATCCCATTATTTCTGATGATAAAAAAACGGTTGCAGATATTTTATTCACTCTTTCGAAACAAAATTTTTCTCAGTATCCTACCTGATTATTATTTAATTACTGAATTTGAAGGCATACAAGACGCATTGGCCGATTAGACTTACAAATATTCAACAGGACAAGCACGTAATGTTTAAAGAAAAGGTATAAGTATCTTATAAAATATAACAAAAATGTTTTAACTATAGCAGTAACGTTTATGTGTGTGGCATCCTCACCCAAAGATTTATGCCTCAGCTGCTGATGACGGCGCAGCATCTGTTATAGCTGTACAAGCCCACACAGAAGTGCTAATCTCGATTGCAATGAATGCATATGAATACACCCTCACCCGATATCGCCATGTTATTTTTTTCCATCAAGCACGCTTCTCCGTTGACGACGTCTTCCCATCATTCGAAGTTTATCGAACTCACGTCCATTTTGCAGACGTCCTTGAGGCAAAGATGAGGTTGACCTTGTCCTCTTGCCGGGGGCCACTTTCTTGTACAGAGGGATCTTCGGAATCTTTTCATCCGGCATACGGTGTTCATGTCCAAGCCAGCAAGCTATTGTAGAAGGACGTAAAGCTGGGTAACAGGGTCGGACCAATGTTTGTCCAGAATGCCCCTCAGACAGCCAAGATGAAAGGCGCTGAGGCATCTCTCTTGTCTGGAGTAGAGGATTCAAGTGTTGCAGGCGTAGGTCAACACGTTGACGACACATGCCCTATCTACTGCAATGTAAAACATTACTGTATATAAAAAGCAAGTTAGCAATACAAACAAAAATAAAGCAAAAAAACAGTCTCCTATTTTACTAGAAGACATTTCCTGTTTGATTATTTCTTTTATGCCTTCTATAAGCAGGATATATTGTAGGCAAGAGAGACAGAAGAAGCCACCGATAACCTAAGTCGTGAGTTTGAGTAAATGGATGGCGAAACAAAGTTCAGAAGAGATAACAATAAGATAATATTTATTAAAATCTACAAAGGATACAAATTGTGGGTAGCCATGATCGCTAATGTTTTGAAGGGACATGACACAATAATAATAATAATAATAATAATAATAATAATAACAATAATAATAATTAGAAGAAGAAGAAGAAGCCTCTTATGAAATAAAACGAATTATACAAAAACAGCGAAAGCATACGCAACTATATCACCGATAAATGTAGATGTTTTGAAAAAAACATGATTTATATCGAAAAAAGAACGCTAATAGAATTTTTCAAAACAATTAGAGTTAGTCGAGTTTAATAGTGTTATAAAAACCTAGGAGAATTCCAGTAATATATCTTTAATCATTTCTAAGTTACAGCTGTTCAGACTTTAACAATTGGAGAATTTGCTTTTATACAATTTGGACATTTTTTCTGTTACACCCAGTATATACATTTTTCTTGAACGGTAACACTATTCTGACGTTGTTTCAATCAAGACTTGACGATATCAGCACGAATAAAAGAAAATGAAATGTTATGTATCCGAAGCAGACACTCGTCTACAGTCACATTCCAATCGTAATGTAGCTTTCCTCTGCATTTTCTGTATTTTCATGGTAATTGATCCGATAATCTTTCATTTGACTTTACGGATTTAAGCGCAATACTTGTTTGGCCTCTACGTTTTATGATTGTATAGTTGAAATGGCTAGATTTAACCGCAGGTTCTATGCCAACATTTTCTTCTCTCGCTTGTGGAACACTCTTCCGGTTTCTTGGTTTCCAATCAACTTTGATCTTAAAAGATTTAAATGCAATGTCAATCGTTAAACCTTGCTTTTTTTCATTCATGTTATTTTCTTATTTTGTTTTCTTTTTCTCATATTCATTCAAACTCGGTAACTCCTTGCGTCTTATCGTGTCATTACCGCTTTGCTTGAGGTTGGGAATGAAATAAACTGAATTAGATCACGTATTAGTTATTCAGTTCCTAGTGAGAAAAGGTCAAGAGGTTTAAGCCTATCGCTTTAGGCATATTTCTAATTTTGGATATCATTTGGGCGACTTATTTTTGTATTTTTGCAGCTGTTGTATATCACGCTGAGAGTAAAGCGACCACACAGAGGCAGCATAGACTAAAATAGGACGGATTAACTTTTAATAAATCTTCAGTAAAGTATCTTTACGTTGTGCGCAAATTTTTCTTTGTATTATAGTTCGTATGCTTTGGACTTAATTTTGACTATAGCTGCTGTGATTTGAAGAGATTAGGTCATAGGTCATAATTACTTCCAAATCGTTGTCTTTGATAGTTTTATGAATGACATGGCGACCAAGAGTGAGTTAAAGTTTCAGATTTTAATTACCAATACTCATGATAGCATACTTTTCATGATCAAATCTCAAAAGCCATTTTATTGACCAGATATATACACCACTCTGTTTTTTTTTCTTCTTTTTTTGTTCGCAGCGTATCAAATTCTATGGGTTAATTAATGCTGAAATCTAGATATTTTGAACACAGAATTATTTTATTTA